>PVKV010002242.1:12063-174996 GCA_004027835.1 Alouatta palliata | reverse complement strand
TGTTGGGGGGAAAAAGGGGAGGGACAGCAGGGGGTGGGGAGTTGGGGAGGGATAGCATGGGGAGAAATACCAGATATAGGTGATGGGGAGGAAGGCAGCAAATCACACTGCCATGTGTGTTCCTATGTAACAATCTTGCATGTTCTTCACATGTACCCCCAAACCTAAAATGCAATAAAAAGTATATATATAAAAAAAAGAATATTAATGTAATATTTATGAGATAGAATGGACACAAACAAACTATCCAATTAATGCTATCACAATACCACCTGTGGGGGCCACACTATATCGCTTTTGTTATACTGTCAATCTGTGAGTCTCTTTCTTCTAACGGGGCAACTAACATCATGAATCACACTTGAAAACCACTGCAGTTCGGGGATAGAAGAATGAGTAACACAGGAAGTGTAAAATTAAACACAGGTGATTTAAGAGTCTGCATTGTAGGTACATAGTAAATACTATGGAAAAATTATTTTACAAGGCTAAGCTTTTTCTCAAAATATAATACATATTTAGTTTACATTTTACTTGAGAAATCAAGTGTTTTTGTTTACTGTTTGTATCACAGCTACCATTACTTTCTTTTTAAAATTTTTATCATTAATTCTTTTCTCAATTGTTCATTTTTACCTTTTTCCTTTCATCTCTTGTTTTGTATTCAGAAGATGCCTAAAATGGTAATGAAAGAGACATGACAGATTATAGGTTATTTTTATGATGTTATGTAATTTTATTTCTTTTATGATACAGAGAAAGTATATATTATATATAAACTACATGCTAAATTTGTAAATCGTCAGAACTTCATTCATAAATGGAGAAGAGTAAAGATCATTCTATTTTAATCCATAAAACAGAAACTACTTCAAACATACTTAATGTGTAGTCTAAATGGCAAAGAGGAGAAGATTCTAATTACATGCTTGGCTTCAGGCACTTAACTGAGTTGCCTGAGATTAATTTGCTCAAAACATTTTTGTTGATGTCATTTTAACTGTCCAACATAGTTTGGAACTTTAAAGACTAGTGAATTGGTAACAACTTATTTTTTGAGTGTTGTATCTACTGCAGAGATATTTGAGTTAATTCTAAGCATAAATAAAATTTAGAAATTGATTTTAGATCTAGCATTATTTAAGATTTTGTTCTATGTTGTTAACTATGCTGAGCTATAATTATATAACCATATTGAAATTCAAAAGTCAAAATGGATCTCATAGTGTTTTCACTGGCAAGAGGTTCCGATCAATAACTCACACCACATACAAAAATCAATTCTGCTTAATTGTAGTTCTAAATGAGAAAGTTAAAACGTTGACCCTTCTAGAGGAAAATGCAGAAGGAAATCTTGATAATGTACATCAGGTAAATAGAACACAACAATCACTAATTACAAAGTAAGAAACTGATACCTTATATTCAAACGAATAAATTCTGTGCCTCGAAATGATGCCACAAGAATGAAAACATGAGCTACCACATGAATAAATGTTTGCTTCTATGTATGAAAACTTAAGTACTCACCAGACCCTCCTGCAGTAAGACATGGCAAACCTTGGACACAGCACAAAAAGTGAGTGCCTGCAGGCACCACAGGCTGGCCAAGAGCAGACAGGCTGGATAGAGGGTTTGCACATTTTCCGAGAGCAGACACTAAGACCAGGAGCTACAAAAACGTGTTGCTTGTGGCCCAGAGTGTAGTCTGTGTGGCATGACCAGTGATGAGGGGACAGAGAGGGATGATCCCTGCAGTATTCTGACCAGGGACACAGGAAAGTGAGGTTGGGAGAACAATAACAAGGAGACTACGAGGTCCCATAAAAGAAGGAGCAGAAGACAGAGATCACCTAAATCTCTCCACACACATCTCCGACTGATTCCTAAAACATGCATATCTAGGATAGTTCAAAAATATCTCAGTTAAAATGAAATGATCTGGACGACAACCAGAGCCTCCCAAGGAGTAGAGTTTGCAGATCAAACTAGCCAAGAAAATGACCTGCTGAGACATAGGAAGCCGTGGGCATCAGAGAAACCTAATGAGGCCTGAATCTCCTCACATTCACATTCACGTCACTGCAAACATAATCCGAGGTTACCCAGCAACCATCTACTGAGATGTATGAAACCATGTCCATCAGAGAAACCTAAGGAAGCCTGAATCTCCTCACATTCACATTCACGATGCCACAGACATAATCTGAGGTTATCCAGAATTAATCTGCTGAGACACAGGAAACCATGGCCATTGGAGAAATCTAACAAGGCCGGAATCTCCTCACATTCATGTCCAAGCACTGAAGACATAATCTGAGATTAACCAGAAATGACCTGCTGAGACATAGGAAACCATGCCCGTCAGAGAAACCTAAAGAGGCCTGAATCTCCTCACATTCACATTCATGATACTGCAGATAGAATCTGAGGTTATCAGGCATATGCAGAATCAGGAAAATGGAGCACATTCTCAGGAGAAAAGAAAAACAAATGATTCTGAGCCTGAGATGAACCAGACATTTCAATTAATTAATAACAAATTTGAAGCAGCCTTTAAATTTATTTTTAATAACTAAATCAAAACGTTATTCCCAATGAATAAGAAAAAAGAAATATGAACAGACTAGAAATAAAAAAAGTAGAATCACATGGAAATTCTAGAAGTAAAAAATAGAGTTTTTGAAATAAAAAATCCAAACACGATAGAATGACTAAAATTAAAAGACAAAGACATGGCACTGGAAATCTCACACATTGCTCGTGGGAATGAAAGATGATTTAGAAGTTTCTCATGCAGATAAACATATAGTTAGTACATTACTCAACAATTCTACCCCTTGGCATTTACTGAAAAAAAGAAAAAAGAAAATTCAGTCAATAAAGTCTTCTACATAAAAGCTTTATATGTAATAGTTTTATACTTACTAGAAGATTAATACTTAATGTTAATAAATACCAGTGGAAACTGAAATCTATCTACATGCCCAGTTACTATTATAGAGGAATAGAGCAATCAATTCTGGTGTCTTCACACAATAGAAAAGTATTCAGTGATAAAAAGCTAATGTCTTGCTTTTATCAATAACAAGCATCTCAAAAACATTTTTCTCAGTGAAGAAAGATGAGTACAAAAGAGAATTCTCTATAATTCCATTGATATTACATTCTAAAAATGGTAATACTATTCCGGAGGACAGAGCAAGGAAGGACTCACTGGGCTTGGGGAAGGGGAAGAACATGATTGCAGAGAGCACAGAGTAGTCTTTGTGGAATGGAGGAAATAGTCTATATCTTTATCGTGGCAATGGTAAAACACATTAACAGACAATCAAATAAGTTTAGGGTTTACATCAGAATTTATCCAACTTTTGAAGAGTCAGTGGATACTAATTAAAAAAAAAAAACTATTTAAATTTTTATCAGCTCAGTTTTCCTGTGCTTATATGAACAGAGGTTCTTTATTCCTCTTGTTAACATGAAGGAGCATACTGTTTGAAAATCTGCTTTAGGAGGGATAGAAAAAAATGAATCAAAGACTAACTGTAAGCCCCTACATACTTGTAGAGAAAGTGACAGGGACATAAACATATCTATTACTGGCATGTAGTGCTAAGTGCTATAAAAAGATCCAGAAAATGTGCTAGAAATTTTTACAATGTATTTTATATATTGCTTCCTAAATATAGCTTAAAGTCATGAGATAGAGACCTTTTGAGCTCAATTTTTTCCCTTGGAGCCCCTATTTTTAATATAACCCACAGTTGCTGGAAAGACTAACATTTTCTTAATACCTTTAGATTTAGAAAGAACTCCCTTAAGAAATAAAGAGAATTGTTTTGACATGCATAATTGTAGGAATTTGAGAGGAACATGAAAACGTTGCTAAGTAAAAATTTCTATGGGTACTTAGAAGTAATGACACCTGTACCCAATATATATAGTTCTGTATAATGTCTGGGGAACTCTTAAGTTCTACTTTTCTAATAAAACAGACGCTAAAAAGGGGAAAGGGGAAACATTTTCACATAGTTTTATGTTCAACAATCTGAATACAACCTAAATGAAAGATTGATCTGGGCTTTATGCTTTTCCCAGTCTTTGTCAAGGTTTCTAACAGAATTGATTTATTTGAACATCTAGTCTTAAAGTGAACAGTTTCTAGCAACGTGAATGCCTATAGTGACCTTCACAGCTTGTCTTTTAAGATGCATGGTGACCCTTGCCAGTAGCTTTTATAACTGTGGATCATTCTCTGAGCTTTACACACATTGAGCCCAATTTGTTGAGTAGGTGTGTTTTTTCCCTCCCAAAGTTTTAAGAGATTTGAAAGGTGCTTTTATTCTTACCATGCAGTAAATGCTACACTGCTGATCTGGCAATGTTGAAATAGCACAGTTTCCCCAAGCAACTGTATACCTTTCAGCATGTAATTTCTGCAGACTTATTCCACGTCCTCGTTTCCACCCCGGTTCACCATTCCATCAGGAGCCAGCGCTCCTGAATTGAGCTGGGGGCTGAACCAGCCTTAGATAGCATGCCTCTTTTCCACTCCCCACTAGAAGAGCAGACCCTGGGAACTCCCCAGTTCATTCCACATTTTGAAAGAGACTGAAGTAATCGGTGCTTTCATCACATTGTGATGTCAAAGAACTTTCATGTACTCCTAAAATTCTGAACTGTTTGCAAAGAAACCAAAGAGGATTGAAAAATCAACATGCCCAAAATCTAGTGTTTGGGAAGACTGAACCACCCATAGCTGTTCTGTTTCTGACTGAAGATATTGGAGTAAACTGTGCCTTTCCATGGAGGCAATCCCTCTCCAAATCCTAGTGTTGAGTCCAGGGGTCAGAGGGCCTGTATTACTGTAGATGTGCATGGACATTTGAGCAAGACTTAGCGCACGAGGGTCTTCAATCCATTCTACCACTGACTGTCATCCTCGATAACATACACAGAGGAAAGTAGGAGTGTATCTGTGTCCACATTTTCTGCCTGGCACAAAATCTAATGAATGCACAAAGTGCAATTGCTTCCTAGCATTTATCAGCCATCAAAGCTGCACAGTACTGTGACTTTCTATTTAATTCCTCACCAGGTCATATTATTTAAAAAAGATTCCATCAGGCCTGGGCACAGTGGCTCACACCAGTAATCCTAGCACTTTGGGAGGCCAAGGCAGGTGGACCACTTGAGCCCAGGAGATCGAGACTAGCCAGGGCAACATGACAGAAACCCTTTTCTACAAAAAATACAAAAAAAAAAAAAAATTCGCTGGGCTTGATGTTGCGTTCCTGTGGTCCCAGCTACTCAGGAGGCTGAGGTGGGAGGATCAGTTGATCATGGGAGGTCGAGGCTATAGTGAGGTCTGACTGCACCACTGCATTCCAGCCTGGGTGACAGAGTGAGACTCTCCCCCACTCCCAAAAAAATGATTCTTTCATCTAATTTATAGATGACCTTTTAAATTATTAAACAAAGAATAAATTATCTAAAACATATATTTATAATTGTACATACAAGATTCAGCTGGCTATCAAAATTTTAAGTAGTTAAATGGGTATTTTAGCCCTCTCTGAATATCAGTTAGGTGCAAATATAGACTTTGTCATCAGAGTGAAATATCTTGTTATGACTAGGGTTCTGAACAAATTTGTTGAATTTATCTTATGTTGTATTTTGAAGTTGCTTTTATATGAATGTTGATATATAAGGGTTCTAGTATTGGATTACCAGAATATCTGAGTACCAAAAAAGATGTGAGAAAATTACTTCTATTAGGCTCAAAAGGATTTATTGAGATCCTAAAATATCATACTTGCCAAAGGGGAGAATTGTCTTCCAAAATCATCTTTCTTTTCTAAATTTGGGTGTCCGAAGCCACTGCAATTAATAAAATCATCCGGCAAGGCATAAGAGTGTTCTTGCTTCAAGCTGCGAACAATTTCCCCCGAAGACTTGGAATGACACTAAATTAATATGAGGAAGGAAAGAAAGAATTAATTAGTATTTGATAGTGGAGCATTAGATGTTGATTTATTAGTCATAACCAACATTAGCTGAGTTTACTTTATAAACCTCAAGCAATATCCTTCCCAGGTTTGTTCTCATCACCACCATAAATTATCCATGTACTAACTGATGGTGACTTGTCACAAACAATCATAAGAGGCTCTTAGTCAAATGATGACATATATGTGAGTGTATGAACTTCCTCTTATTAAAATGGCCTGGGGAATATACCAACTATGTGGAAAATTGCATCAGTAAAGAAAAAGGAAGAAGGATGCTACCTGCAAGTGAATACAAATAGAAATAAAAGCAGGGATGATAATCTCTGCAGAGAAAATAGTGTTCGAGCCAACACTTTTTTAAACAATGAGGACCATGCTTTTTGATAAATGTTAACATTTGCATGATTTTGCATTTTATTTGTTATGTTTCTGACTTTATAATTCTGATTAAAGCTGGCCTGAATGCATTTAGTATATGTGCAATGTCTTACTACTTTAATGCATTTTTTTGGAGGAATGAGTAATATTATTTTTCATAGATGAAGAAGAAACTGGTAGTAAGTCAAGACACACTGAAGCAAAATAATAATAAAAGTTATTATTACCAAAAAAGTCAAATAAAACTTCTAGTGGTTAAATATTGTAAAACATTCAGTTAATGGTTGAATAAATGGGAAATCAAAACTAAAAAAAAAAAAAGCAATTAGAATTCTCTATAATCAAGTACAGCAAACCAACAACTACAATAACAAACTTATGGCCATAAAACTTTACACTACTGAGGAAAAACGAAGGAAACAAACTAAAGTAAGTTTAATTGAAGGGATTGGAAAAAAAAACAAAAAATTATAAAGATAAGTTACAATGTGAATGAAATTATAATATAAAAGCTGAGCCACATAAACACAGCCAAGAATTAGTGTTTTAAATAATAACATAATATACACATATTCCAGACTGGAGAGAAAGACAAGAAAAATGTCATGTGTGACTTTTTCTGAGCATAGAGATTAATAGCAATTTCAATTTTTTTTAATTTTTCAATTTCTGTTTTCATTGGGTATAAATTTATTTTTGATCAGAATAATGACAGAGTTTGCCATGATGAACACCCTCTTTCCTATTCCTTACTATAAGTACTAATATAAGGAGATCACCTTCTGGTTTTATTATTTTGGACCTTGTGGTTGCATCTTCAATATCTGTTTCTTTTCTGGTATCTATTCCAATTTACACTAGAGTTTCCACTTTCTTTTACCCCAGCTCTGTGTTGTCCATTTGCTTCTGAGAACCTGGTTGAAACATTGCTTCTAGGCATGAGGCATCAAGTTTAAGTTTAAACTGTTTATCAACATAATACACAGCCAGGTCTGGTGGCTCACTCCTGTAATCCCTGCACTTTGGAAGGCCGACAGGGGTGGATCACTTGGGGTCAGGAGTTCGAGACCAGCCTGGCCAACATGACAAAACCCTGTCTCTACTAAAAATACAAAAGTAATCTGGGTGCGGTACCATGTGCCTGTAATCTCAGCTACTCAGGAGGGTGAGGCAGGAGAATCTCTTGAACCTGGGAGGTTGCAGTGAGCCGAGATTGTGCCATTGCAATCCAGCCTGGGTGACAGAGAGAAAGAAAGAAAGAAGAAAAAAAGAGAGAAAGAGACAGAGAAAGAAGGCCTCTTTCCCTCCTTCTCTCTCTGTCTCTCTGCCTCCATCTCCTCCTCCATAGATGAGGAAGCCTGCGGCCCTTGAAGGTCACGGGTGCTGTGGGAGCCACGAACAAGAGCCATCAGCTCAGGGAGATACTGAGGTCAGGGCAGCTAGGCCTGAATGATCTCTGTGTAGCTGAACCCATCCAACCCTTTGTGGGCATCATCCTGGGGTGAAAATCCCTTTTGTTGTTGAAGAAAGCTTGAGTTGAGTGATTTATTACTCTTAAAGCATGCTAAGTAAGTACTCTTAAATTATGTTAAAATATTCTCATGAGAGAATTACACTACTACGATAGTATTAAAAGTAATTTAAAGACCCCACCCATTTCCAAATAAAACTGACACTTGTGAAAACACTCCTTTGCCATTTACTATCTATGTTCCTGGACAAACTGTTAAATGTGCTGAGTCTATAGCTCCACTTCAGTTTAGGATCAATGATATATATCTTTTTTTTTTCAGTTTCAATACATAACAATAAGTGTCACAAGTAGTTCTTGTAACTGAGTAGGCACTCAAAAGTGACATTAAGCTCTTCATTTCTTCTGCTATCATATTGTACATCTTTATGATACTTTAATTTGAGCTACAACCCCTGGGATCTTCCTGAGAGTTCATCACCACTGAGAGACAGTACACACAGACAGGACCATAGACAGTGGCACGCGACGACAGAGCTTTGACCCACAATCCCTGCAGCGACTGTCCCCGACGATGGGGACTTGGTCAATAACCGCTACCTGCCCTATTTATGCCCCCAACTCAGGAACAGCAGATAAATCCGATATGCTTCTTCAATATTCACATAGTTCTCTTTCTTTCATTTTTAATTTTTATTATCTTCCACAATTAAAAAAATCAGCTAACGATCATAGGCATGCATCAATCAATGCTTCCAATTTATAATGATTCTTGTTTTAAGAATTTTAGTCTTTCATTTCCTGTGGTTGTTTATACCCCCTCGGGTTCTGCAAACACATTTGTTGCATAAAATTGCACCTCTGAGAAATTCCAGCGCACTGGCATAGTGTTCTGGACTCTCTCTGTGGTATTACTGCCAGCAGTATGCTTTCTTATTAAAAATGTAGAGGCTCACTTGCAGCAGGTTTGATAGAGGATGATAAAATGGCAGGATATTTTTAAACACAGATTTTATAAGATGTATTACATGGAATTAAATTTAGACCGTACATCAAAGAAATCTCCATAGAGCTTTGGTGTGATATAGCTTATCCTGGCACTAGTCGGACCACTTTGTTGGCTCAACAATGTCATTGCCTGGGTGAGAAATAAATGCCCCAGTCTACGGGGGCACTATCTGGTTGGCCTGTTGGTCACAGCATTCTCCCCCCACAAGATGTTTTATCTGGAAGGGTCTGCAGGGCAGCAATTGGTGGAAATACACAGCAGAAGAAGACTAGGACTCTTTCTCCAGCACACCCCCTCCTTCTCAGTACACATCCTCTGCTCCTGATGATGGCACAGACATCAGGGGTTTGACCAGACACACTCAGGAAAATGTTTTCTGTTTTTTGTTTCTTTGTTTTAGTTTGGTTTTTGGTAGCGTCAATCTAAATGTAAGGGTATTGTGATGGTGAATATTGAGGGTCAACTTGATTGAAGGATGCAAAGTGTGGTTCCTGGGTGTGTCTGTGAGGGTGTTGCCAAAGGAGATTAACATTGCAGTCGGTGGACTGGGAGAGGCAGAGTCACCCTCAGTCTGAGTAGGCACCATCTAATCAGCTGCCAGGGCCGATAGAATAAAAGCAGGCAGAAGAACGTGAAGGTCTAGACTGGCTGAGTCTTCTGGCCTCCATCTTTCTCCTGTGCTGGCTGCTTCCTGTCCTTTAACATCATCAAACTCTAAGTTCTTCAGCTTTAGGAATCTTGGACCTTCGGCCACAGACTGAAGACCGCAGTCAGCTTCCCTACTTTTGAGATTTGGAGACTTGGACTGGCTTCCTTGCTCCTCAGCTTGCAGATTGCCTGCTGTGGGACTTCACCTTCTGATCATGTGAGTCAATGCTACTTAATGAACTCTTCTTCATGTATACATCTATCCTATTAATTCTGTCCCTCCAAGAACCCTAATACAGTTACACTTCTGGTCATCATTTGGGATTTTGTATGTAAACCTCAGAATAAATTCAATAAAATTTGCTGAATTTTCCCTTTGGTGACTTCACATCTTTGCAAAGAAGGGGTTTTGGTGGTTTCTGTGATAAAACTATGTATAACAAAATAATGTGCATCAAGAAATAAGGATGAATAACTCATGCAGTGCCCAACAGATGAACATTTTTCATTATGAATAATTATAACTACTTAACAATAAAATAGAAAATTCGTTTTTTTCCAACTATGTTATGCGTATTATTTTTTCAAGGATACCCTAAGAGGTTAGGATATAAAAACTTAATTTTTTTGGACCTAGCTACTTAATAAATGTAAGCCATTATGTATTTATTTCGGAGCACTGTGGAAATATTGCTGTGATAGCAAAGGCACTGTGTGAACCGAAAAGCTTGTGAATCTGTCCCTATTTAATTAGAACAGGGACTTGGGCTTAAGCCAATGGTGACTCTTCTGACTAGCATCTACAGTAGGCCATCTATGGGATCCCAGTCCACTGAGAAAGCAAGCTGGCAAAACCAATTCACCTCTCCCATTGGGATAGTCAGTGTAAAACTCAGAAGATCCAGCGGTAGAACGGCCCTGGGTAGAGAGGAGTTAAACATCACGGTGGAGAAGCCAGGAGGCTGTGTATGTTCAGATTGAAACCCTGCATACTTGACACGTTCAGGACTGAGTACCAACAATAGGAAGCAGGTCACTCCACCCTGGGACAGGCCAGTCAGAAGAGGGGCAGATACTGAGGAAGGCTGACTCCTTGCAGCAGCCCACTCAGGATGCTTCATTAGAACTGTCTTTCAGTCTGAGCACAGATGAGCAATGCCCCAGTTCCAGCTCTTGGCAATGTTTTCTTATGTTTCTTTATAAATCTTAGCATCCTTAATGTATCTTCCCCATCACACACATCTGCTGTAGTCCGTGTGTTTTTGACCTTTGCATTCAAAAGATAGCAATCAGCATATTAGCATCTGTTATGTGCTC
This sequence comes from Alouatta palliata, assembly GCA_004027835.1. NCBI lineage: Eukaryota > Metazoa > Chordata > Mammalia > Primates > Atelidae > Alouatta > Alouatta palliata. The sequence goes on along the minus strand of PVKV010002242.1, from coordinate 164,159 downwards.
TTTGTCTCATTAGTTGCTTTATGTATACTTTCAATTTCCCAAACATTACTTTATGTTGGCCAGGGCCCTATTTTATAGAAAATCCACAATAGAAGGCACATACAATTTTCCTTTATTGCATACGATGACAACATATGGCAGGTTGTATATTTTTTGAACCATACCAATTCTGTCTTCTTATTTTAAACACAAGAAAGAAATGAATTCTATTACAAGTAAAATGGAAAAGCCAAGATCATATTTAGTGAGCCACGTCATCATAATTTAGGCTCACTTTTGATGGCGAACACTGATGTCCCACTCTACCGTGAGGGTAAAAATGCTGACTGTGTTAGCTGCATGACTGTCATCAACTCCAGCTCCTTCACCAAAGTGTAACTCATCGTGTAAGTTAGTTTACTATTATTTATTCCATGTGTCTTAACAGCCCAATAAGACTTCATGCTATAAATTAACTTTTTTAATTGGAAAATAAATCAAGATATTCATCATCAGAGAGAATATCTCAGCATGGTTCCTGAAGGGTTAACTGCTAAACTATGTCTTCAGACCTAAGGAGACGTACCAAAGAAAATATCAGTTAAGTAGCATTTTATAAATTCATCATTTTTAATGACTCTGTCATTTAAAAAATATGTGTGTTAGAAAATATTCAGTTTCCTGCATAGTGAGATGACCATTGAGGTCATCATCCGGATCTCTTTGCCAGGTTACTTTTCATTAGCTTCATTTTGTCTTTGTGGAGTCTCTGTACCCTTGAGGGAGGTTATTTTTCTTTAGAAAATTTATTGTCTCCTTGCAGAGTGTATGATCTGTTGCATTGTTGAAGCCAGGTATTCATTGACCTGGCCTCATTAGTGATTAATGGCAGTCAGGTCTGAGAATATCGGTTTTACTCATTTGGTGCCTATGCTATTTGTGTAATTCCAATTGTGGGCCCCAGGGGAGTGGGACGTGAAGTCTGTCTGGACATTTACGGAGACATGAATAGATACATATGTTTCTGCAGAACTGTGTATTAGACATCCATCTACTATCTCATCTATTCACAGGAACATTCTGTAATATATCTTTCTCACATAGGCAGCTGCACTTACGTGTATTCATTTTGTGCATATATTGCTTAATTCTTTAAAATGCCTCAGGTTTTTGCATTGTCAGAATACTACAAGACTCATGCCACTTACATCGCATCTAAGAAATGCACTTTCCATCGTGCACTGGAGATGAATTTGTAGTCCAGCCTGTAACAGTGCACACTACTCATGCTCCTCCTCCTCAGGTCCGCTCTGCATGGTGCACACGGCCACTATTTATCCTAGGCTACCACAGCTTGGTCACATTTTCTACTCTATTGATTTATTTATTTCTGAAAAGACTGGCCTAAAATGAAAACTTCTTGATAATTTAAATGTAGTACTTTCTGGTGGTCACTTACAAGGATAGTAGCTTTTCAATCGAAACATTTATATTAATTTACTGTTTCAATGACGTGATTTTTTTGAAAAGCATTTGTTGAATGCCTTCTTTGTGAAAGCAGTGTAGAAGCATGGCTTAGAAAAGGAACAAAACCTACAACTTGCTCTTAAAAGATATTGGGAAAATTTACAGAATATATATATATATATACACACACACACACACACACACACACACACACACACACACACATATATATGTATAGTATATATACTGCACTAGTACAGTTTTAAAAAACTATAAAAAAACTACCGACTTAAAAAAACTATCCTTATCATAGCATAAGTATTTTAACATTTCTTCATAAAAATTATCTTAAATAAGAGCATAGCTTTTTTTCAGGGGGTCTTTTATAATTTCTTCTTTTTCTTATTCATATTGATCATTTATATCATTTCACACTTTTACATAGCTTGTTTTCAAAAACATAGTCATGCATATAGCTTTCTCCCTCTTTCTTTCTTTTTTTCTTCCTTCCTTCCTTTCTTTCTTCCTTTCTTCCTTTCTTTCTGACAGGGTCTCTCTCTATCACCCAGGCTGGAGTGTACCAGTGCAATTATAACTCAATGTACCCTTGATCTTTCCGGGCTCAGGTGATCCTCCCATCTTAGTCTCCCAAATAGCTGGAACTGCAGGCATGTGTCACCACTTCTGGCTAATTATTTTCTCTTTTATTTGTTTGTTATTTGTAGAGACAGTCTCGCATGCTGCCCAGGCTGGTCTTGAACTCCTGGGCTCAAGCAATCCTCCCACCTAGGCCTACCAAAGTGCTTAGATTACAAGCATGAGCCATCACTCCTAGCTGCATATAGTTTTCTACCCCAATATTTTAAAAAGTGTTTCCTTAGAAGATATTTCAAAAAGTTATACATGTTTTTAATGAAGTGTCAATTCTAAGCTCCATTTCAGTATTAACACCATTACTGTGGCATCAGTATCCTCACTTGTCTGAGAAAACAAAAGAAATGTGTAAGGTAGAGAGAGGTTTTCAAACCATGTCCCAGGACCTTGAGACAATCAGTGTTGTGATAAGGATCCTATTAAATCAGTGAACACTTCTTTTATGAACCACTGAGAAAATATTTTCAATGGAGCATTTAATGATAATTCAAATTAATCGTTGAAAAGAATATCCAACAAGGTAAAGTTAAAATAACTTTTTTTGGAAAGAAATAGATGTTTGGGAGGGGAAAAATCATGTTTGTTATAGTCTAGTTTGTTAGTTTGTGCCCCAAATTTAAGTTTAACTTCTTTTGAGCTTCATTGTTTATACTGTCATATTGACTTACAAGCATTCTTGCTCTACATTATTTTTGTCACGGATTTTATAGGCATCGTCTAGTTCTTCATACTTCTTGACAGCCAGATGGTTCCAAGGAAAAGATGTGCATTGTATCACAAGAGACTTTCATTCACATAAGTATTGATACTCTATCAAGTCAGATGCCAGGATTTTCACTAAATTCACAGATTTTCTATCTTATCAAAAAAAGGTATGATGAAAGACTCAATTAAAACATCTAAATAAACTGTATCTGAGCAATTAATATGTTTTGTCCAAATCTTTCACCATTTCCTGTCAGCAATGAAATCTTATTAAACACGCGTTTGATCACGGTACTACTCTACAAAAAGCAAAAACAAAAGAAAGCCAACTGGAAACGCAGAAATCACAAAGAAGCAAAAATGTATAAATTCTGCTGCCCTGTACCAGAATATGGTTTCCTCACCCCTGCACCTAGAAGTCAAGCCAAAGTCAGCATCCAACAACACAACAGAAAATGTGGCTTTTTCTTCTGCTGCTAAATGTCGTTTGAATATCACTCCTTCCAATGAAGGATTCAACTAATGATGGTGACAAAAAATCTGGAAAATAGGGTTCAGAGGAGAACTTAGAAGACTGGGGTTCATACAGACTCTCAGCAATGACACTGCTCTGCCTCAGTGCTTTGTAAGCTGTTGTGTGTTGATGTATCTTTTTCAGCCTCATTTTCTTCCGCTTTGTGATATGTGTTCTGCTCTGTAAACACCCACAACTATCCCCAAATTTCCCAGGTGTGCCTGTTCCAATCACTGTCTTCAGAACCACATCCATGATGCTATGGGAAAACTAGCTTATAAGGACCTCACATCTGCTTAACCTACACCACCCTCACCCACCTCTTGACTCCACTATTCTGTATCTCAGCACCATCCCTCCCCACACAGTTTGTGAAGTCACACACTTCACCTTTATTGTTGACTCTTAATTTGCCTTCCTCTCCATCTAATCCGTCTTAAAGTCCTGAGTGTTCTGACTCTTCCTTCTGGCTTCCCCACCTTATTTTAGGCTAAGATCATGTATGTCGTGGATCTTTCCAGAGCCTAAATTCCACATCCTGCACATTATAAACATGTATGTGATGCTCAAATCCCTTTTATATCTGACCATGGGCTTAGAGATACCAGAGAAGTTAGTTCTGATACCCACTTGATACTCACTTGGCACATGCCAGTCAGATTTAAATCCAGTTGTTATTTTCCAGCATTATCTGCCTTAATCAATAAAAAAATTTTTCTTTATTTATCCATTGATTCCAACTGCAGAAATTGAACTCTTTATTTTCAGGGTAGCAGAGTGTCCAAGGAAACGGGAATATGGACTCATTCATCTTATAGATGTCAAAGGGATGAACAAAAGCTTAACTAGGCCAGTAAGCATGAATATTCTCTGCTTTAGTCCTTACAGCTTGTCCAGAGTCTGGTTCAGACCAGACAGAGCAGTGACGTTAGTAAGATTTGTATTAGGGGCTATTTCCAATCGAATACTAACTGCAAACTAACAATCCTCCAACACGTATTGGTTGGAATGTGATTATTTTATCACTTTGGTTTTTGTAGTGATATCAATTGGCTAATATGTTATCAATTCCTGCTAAAATATTTTAATATTATTAAGTAATTCTAAAGACTGGAAGTTGTATAGGAAGACAGAAATCCTCTCTACACCCTGAAGTGTTTATTGAAGATATGATATCATGACCAAGATTTGGGAAGAACAGATTGATAGAGTGTTGATAATTCTTGAAGCTGAGCATTCAGTCACATTATGCTGAACTTTACATTTTGCATATTTTGGAAAATTTTCATAATAGAAAAATTTTTGCCAAATTCTACCAAAGTCAAACATGTATGTTTTTGCTGGTGGAATTTCACAGCTGATGGAGGGTACAGAGACTTTTACAATGACAATATTTTACTTTCTAAAGAGGCCATTGTAAGTGAGCACTATAATTTTATGAATAGATTCATCTCATCATGCACTTTTTATTATCCTTTTAATATGTATGTTATTTTTTTCTTTGGATGTCAGCTTTATTACATCAATTTAAAAGTTTTGTGCTTTGAATTTTTAGAATGAACATTTTAGTTCATGTATTAATCTCGTTTTTAATAAAGAGCTTCTTCCAAGCTTTTCTGTAGCTGAACATAATTAAATCCTCTCATAAAAATGAAGTGCACAAAGTCTTTGCTAATACAAATAATGATTCTGCAAATGGCAACGCGAAAGATCTTGTCTTCCTAAATTCCAGGTGTTTCTGAGGTGAGCTTTATGTTAATCAGGTCAAACTCTTTATAATTAAAGTCGTGTTTGCATAGGTAAATTAAGTGATCCAGCTTGAAAAACAAGTATATAATAACCCCCTATTTCAAGTTTATATAAAGCATCTGGCTATTAGATGACCTTTGAGGTCTTTTATATTATATTAACATCAAGGAATTCCATTCTGTCTACTTTCCTCTCCCACATTGTGCTAGAAGAAGACCCTGTGACTTCCTGCAGAGAGTTGAACAAAAGTCCCTTCCCAGTATTCTTCAAGAAATGAGCTTAAGTGTCTTAAAGATACCGTGGGCTAATTTCTAATAAATAGCGACAGGATGGTGGAGAAATATGATTCATTTTGCTCATAAAATGTACAGTTCACTTTAATCATGAAATGTAAATTCAAAGCAAATGTTCCTTTTAAAGATTTATTTACATTTGATAACTTGACAGTGATTTCCTTCAGTTTCAAATATTTACCCTCAACATTAGTAAACTGAGAATGATCAGCATTTTCTTTAGAAACAAACTATTCACACAACCAATGTAGACTAATTTTACTTATGTAAAGTACATATTTTACCAAATCAATTACTTATTCACTAGGAATTATTCAGAAGTTTTGAAATTTTTATAAATAATATGTCAGTGGAAAATGTAGATTTGTATCTACATTTGTAGATTATAATTGGATGCAAATTTAGATTTGTATCCTTTTCAATTAAAAAATAAACCAGTTCTGACAATGCTTTCCAGGCTATTTTATTGTTTCTGAAGTAGCTTCCAATTTTTAAAAATGTTTTTGCATACATAATACACACATAGTATCAATGACCAAAACAATTTGAGCAACATTATTTTTACTTGACTTTTGGTGGAAAAATAAAATGAATCATGATAAGGGGGATATATAATAGCATGAGTTATACTTTTTCTCATGTTTCTCTTCTTTCTTACCGAAATATGCCCAAAGTTTGGAGGTGAGTCTGCTGTCAGCTTTTTACCTTATCCCTCGGGCAGAGAGGCACTTGAGTGTCTATAATAGTACCATAAAATATTTCTGATTAAGCTATGGAATTGAAGCCATGTAATCATAACTTCAGATTTTACCAGTCTACCTATCTGTCATTCCAAATATCTTATATCCAGTTCCTTTTTGTTTTAGTTCCTTCTGCCCAACCTGGTGGAATCAATTGTCTTTTCCAGGAGCCTTGGCAATGGTCTCTGCAGAGGATAGAACTATTTCAGTAAATGTATGTGTGAACTAATTTTTTAAAAAAGGAATCAATGTTTAGACAAAGCAGATTTCACAGCAAATAAAATTATCAGAGATAAAGAGGAACACTACTTAACAATAAAAGGTTCAACTCTCCAAAAAGACGTAACAATTCTTAATGTGCATTTGCCTAAATGAGAAAACTTCAAAATATGTGAGGCAAACACTGACAGCACTGCAAAGATAAATGGATGAATCTACTATCACAGTAGAAGACTGCAACACTCAGTCAGAAACAGATTTAGCAGGCAGAAAATCTGTAAGGGCATAGCTTAACTCAACAGCACCACGTTTTAACTGGATATAATGGACATCTATAAACTACTTCATTCAACAACAGCAAAGTACACATTCTTCTTAGGCCCACATTGAACACTCACCAAAGTAGTCCAGTTTCTGGGATATAAAACAGGCCTTAAAGTGTTAAAAGAATGTAAATCATACAAAATATGCTCTCAAACTACCATGGAATTGGACTAGACGCGAATAACAGAAAGACAGAAAATTTCCAAATATCTGGAGATTAAAAAACATACTTATAAGTAACACATGGGTCAAAGAAAGAGTCCCAGGAGAAAGTTAAAATATTCTGAATTAAGTGAAAATACAGTAAACAGCAAAAGCAATGCTTAGAGGGAAATTTTATAGCATTGAATGCAGATGTTAGGAAAAAAAGATAAAGATCTAAAAATCAATAACGTAAACCTTTAGCTTAGAAAAATAGAAATAGGAGAGACAATTAAATACAAAGCAAGAGAGGAAAAATAAACAATAAAATTTAGGGACAAAATTAATGAAATTGTATAAAGAAAATTAATACAGAAAATCAACAAAACTAGAAGCTGGTTCTTTGGTAAGATAATAAAATTTGCTCCTTGTAGCTTCTTTATCTCTAGTGAGGCTAGCCAAAAAAAAAAAAAAGACAAAAATAGCTAATATCTGAAATGTAAAAGGGACCATTGCTACTGATCACAAAGACATTAAAAGGATAATGAATAATTTTATGAAAATCCTGTGTCAAAAACTGTGATAACTTAGCAGAAATGGACAAATTCCTAGAAAGACAAGCTACCTAAGCTCACACAAGGATAAATAAACAATCTGAAAGAGAAAGTATTGAATAACATAATTATATCAATAATTAATAACCTTCTGAAACAGAAAGTACCAGCCATATGGTGAATTCTACCAAACATTTATTTATGAAATAAATTTTGCTAAATCTCTACAATCTCTTCCAGAAAATAGAAACAGAGAAGAGTTTTTTTTCTTTTATTTATATATATATATTTTTTTTTTTTTTTTTTGAGACGGAGTCTCACTCCATCACCAGGCGTCAAGCTGGAGTGCAGTGGCGCGACCTCGGCTCACTGCAACCTCCGCCGCCCGGGTTCAAGCAATTCTCCTGCCTCAGCCTCCCGAGTAGCTGGGACTACAGGCGTGTGCTACCACGCCCAGCTAATTTCTTTTGTATTTTTAGTAGAGACGGGGTTTCACCATGTTGACCAGGATGGTCTCGATCTCTTGACCTCGTGATCCGCCCGCCTCGGCCTCCCAAAGTGCTGGGATTACAGGCGTGAGCCACCGCGCCCGGCTATTTATATTTTTTAAATTAACTTCTATCTGTACCAGAAAGAGAATAGTTCTTAACTTGTTCTATGAGAACAGCATTATCTAATACAAAAACCAGAGAAAGACATTATAAAAAATAAAACTATAAACCAATATTTTTCATAAACATAGATGCACAAACTATCACGAATATGTTCAAAAATGGAATTTAATAACGTGTAAAAAGAATTACACATCACACTCAAGTGGGATTTATTCCAGGTGTGCCAGACTATTTCCACATTGAAAACCAATTAGTATAATCCATCATTTCAGACTACAGAAGCAATATCATATGATCATATCAATAGGTGAAAAACAGATTTGACAAAATCAAATACTTATTCATGATTAAAATGCTTGCTCAACAAACTAAGAATAGAGATGAATTTTTTCAGTACGATGAGCATCTCCAAAAAACTTACATCAAATACCATGCTTAATGGTTGGAAAGTTGATATCTTCTGCCTAAGATTGATACCAAGTCAGGAATTTCCCCTCTGAACACTCTAATTAAACATCATCCTGGTAATCTTAGCTAATGTAATAAGGCAATAGAAGGAAACAAAAGTTATACCGAGAAAGAAAGAAGAAATTAAACTCTCCTTTTGCAGAGATGATATGATGTGATATGATTGTCTATGAGAAAGTTCCCCTAAATCCATCAAAAAACTACTGGAGCATAAAAGGAATTATAACAAGATTGTTGCAAGATACAGGATAATATATAAAAGTCAATTGCTTTCCAGTACACTCGCGCTGAAAAACTGGAAATTTTAATTCCATGACAATAACATTGAAATCAGCAGACAAAAATTAAACATGTGGGAATTAATCTAACAAATATGCACAAGATTTATATGAGAAAATGATACAACTCTAGTGTGAGAAATTCAGGATCAAAATAAATGGGGAGATATCCCACAATACGAATAGGATGCTTCAATATTATTAAGATGTTGATTTTCCCCAACTTGATGTATCAATTCACCACCATCTCTGTCAAAATCACAGGAAATTATTTTTAAAAAGTAAAAATAGTTGATCCTAAAGTTTATTTGGAAAGGCAAAGGAACCAGCATACCCCACACAATACTGAACAGCCACCCTGGAGGACAGAAACCACCTGACCCTGAACTTACTACAAAGCTGCAGTGATCCAGAAAGTGCCATATTCACAAAATAATAGGCAAATAGATCAATGGAACAGAATAGAGATCCCAAAATAGACTCAAACAAATATACTCAACTGGTCTTTCATAAAAGAGCGATGGCAATACAGTGGATAAAAGATAGCCTTTTTCTATAAATGTGGCTGGAACAAAATGAATCCAGACACAGACTTTAAGCTTTTCACATAAAATAACTTAAAATGCACTACAGGACTAAATGTGAAACAAACAAAAACGATCACACAATTCTGAGACGATAGCAGAGGTGCAAATATAGGTGACCTTGGATCGGTGATGACTTTCTAGATACAAAGGCATGGTCCACTCCAGAAGACAGTTGATACAAGCTGGACTTCGGGGGTGGAGTTATATTGAAATTCATTTCACTTTCTGTATAACTTTTCCATAAACATAAAACTGCTCTAGCAAATACAATATATTTAAGAAGAAAAAAATACTCAACTACATTTTTTAAATGGGTGCCTTTTATTTTTTTAAAAATAGCATATGTCAAAAAGTTGATTTAAAATTGGAAAAAAGTGGAAATATGAATATACCTTAGTCAACTCTGTTATTACTTCTCTAGGTAATGTATTGGCATTGTTTCTTATTAACCACAGACTTTTTGATGAGGAAGAGGGCAAGGACATGGAAGTCTGAAAATAACTTTCAAAAGGCTACAGCTGGCCAGGCAACGTGGCTCACTCCTGTAATTCCAGCACTGGGGAGGCTGAGGTGGGTGGATCACTTGAGGTCAGGAGTTAGAGACCAGTCTGGCCAAGGTGGTGAAACCCCACTTCTACTGAAAATACAAAAATTAGCCGGGCGTGGTGGCCTGTGCCTGTAATCTCAACTACTTCGGAGGCTGAGGCAGAAGAATCGCTTGAACCTGAGAGGCAGAGGTTGCAGTGAGCTGAGATCATACCACTGCACTCCAGTCCTGGGAGACAAAGCCAGACACAGTCAAAAAAAAAAAAAAAAAAAAAAAACTAGAACATGGATGTATAGGAGCCATACAAGCTTCATATCTCAAAATAAGTTATAGTTACATCAAAAAAAAAAAAAGAATTTCAGCTTCAGAACACTTTTAAAAGAATTGTGATATTTTGAAATAAAATTTCCGTGTGGAAATTTTTTTAAAAAGTAACACTAATATTTTAAGAAACAGCTGAATCAGAAGATGCAGCTGAACATTTAGAAAATATAAGTATATCTGATTTGAGAGAGCATCAGAGTAGATCTCTGTTACTGGAAGTACTTACTACTGCAGCAAGCCTGGGCTGTGGAGTGGGCATCTCTGCAGTCTCTCCCCACGTGACAGTCTGCTATGCTGCTGGCTTTGAAAGTTCTTCATTTCTAAGACTCAGTTTCTTTTTCATAAGATAAAGGAAGTCGTAGTGCTGATCCTTATGACATTTGAAAATTAAATGAGACAATACATATAAAATGTTTAGTACATTCTGCAGTAAAAAGTCAATACAATTTGTTAATATTACTAGTGGCATATTATCATGAGCATTTATTTTCAATTACTCCCTCCGCCCCCAAAAAATATCATGGAAAGAAAGAAATATGGGAGAAATAACTAGCAAGGCTTTAAGTAATAATGACCACTAATTACAACCATTTTAGTATATTACATTTATAAAATTGTCTTTGTTTTAAAGTCAAATGTTCTATTTAAACTTTACTTGTATGATTTTTAAGAACAATGATTTTTTTTTCAAATTGCAGGCATTCTTTTTTTTTTTTTTTTTTTTTGTATTAAATGGCACTTTAAACACTAGTCATCTGATGGCATTCCCAGGTGATTGGTTTCAGAACCCTCTCGGATACCAAATCCAGCATGATTAAGTCCCTTATATCAAAAGGTGGTAGTATTTGCATGCAATTTACATACACATCCTGCCTTGTACTTTATACCATCTCTAGGTTACTTACACTACCCAATACAATGCAAATACTACGTAAATAGTTGTTAAACTGTATTGCCTTCTATTTGTGTTATTTTTATTTTTTTCCCAATTACTTTTGTTCCAAGGTTGTTGAATTCGTGAATTAACGGGTGAAAACATAGGGCTGATTATAATATGTGCTCCTCTCTTTTTTTTAGTTTTGTATAATTTCAGACTTACAGAAAAGTTTTAAGAACAGCACAAAAAATTCCCTAACACTTTCCGCTCAGAGTCCCCAAATGTTAACACGTTACTACATTTGCTCTCTCTATCCTCCCTTCTTTCTGCACATATGTACACATTTTCTTTTTTTGAAATGTGTAAGAGGAAGTTGTATATATGACACCTCTTCTTCCCTAAATAATTCACTGTATACTATCTGAAAATAAGGCATTTTCTTACAACATCAAAGTATAATCATCAAACTCAGGAAATGGACACTGAGGTCATACATTTTTCTCATATACACACCTAACAGATTTTACCCACTGTCCGTAATATATTACTTATAGATAAAGTAAATCCAAGCTGATGCGTTTTATTCAGTTCCCACATCTCTTTAGCCTCACTTGATTTAGAACAGTTGTTGAGTCTTTTTATATTTCGATGTACAGTAAGTCCTCACTTAACATCATCCATTGGTTCTTAGAAAAGGCAATTTTAAGCAAAATGATGTACAGAAGATTCTCAAATAAAATTGCTTCCTGCAACATCATGTTTCCCTAATGTTGATGAGAGAAAAAAGATGATTTTAAGTCATTTTGCTTTAAGTCTTAATTTTCAGGAACCTATCAATTTCATTAAGTGAGTTCTTAATGTATTGATATTTTAGAAGAGTATTAGATACATTCTGTGTATTATTCCCTCAGTTTGGGATTTATCTGATGTTTTCTCATGATTGGATTTGGGTTTTACAGTTTTGACCGGAACAGTACAGAAACGACACAAAGTTTTTCTCCATGACTGTGTTAGGAGGTGCACACTGTCAATTAGTTTCATTACCGAAGGGTTAACTTTGATCATTACGTTAAATGATGTGAAGTCAGTTTCTCCATTGCCATGTCATTATTTTACGCTCTGTGTTTAAGAAAATTCTGGGATACTTTGTAACTGTACAAATGTTGTTGTTCCTTAAATTTTCACACACTCATTTTGACATTCATTGATGATTTTTGCCTAAATCAGTTATTATTTTATTATACTATTCAATTATAATATTATTGTAGTGAAGGTTTTCAATCACCAACTGATAGCAATCTGTCGTCTATTGACATAGCCTGGAAAGGTCATCATTTTGCAACTAAACAACAGTGGATTAGTACAAGTTTTCACGCTGGTCAAACCATGTGCTATTTCATTGACAAGAAAACTCAGGCTATTCCTTGGAAGTCTATCTCACTTGGGTTTAAACTGTGACATTATCATTTTCTAACCATTTTACCTTATGCCAAATAACGAATTTTCAGATTTTTTTCTACTTAAGAGGAATTTAAAAATCAACATAGAGGTTTGTTTTCAAAGTTTACATGAGATAATTTAGGTAAGGCACCTGTAAGGCATTAGTTACATGTGAACATGATAGGTACTACTTTTTTAGGTAGATTTTGTTTCACACTGATACAGAAATTTCACTCTTATGCTTGTCAACCACAAGCACATGCTTGATCATTGTATATGTATGAGAAATTTGTTACTTTCACATTTTATTTCAACTCCAATAACAGGATGTCATTATGAAGAATGAAAAAGACAACTGTGTTTCAATCCAGTTATTCTCTTGCATTCTCCATTTCTCAGTATATGTTGCTTTTATGGCTTCGATGCTTGTCCCCTGCAAATCTCATGCTGAAATGCCATCTCCAGGAGGTGCCTGGTGGGAGGTGTTTGGGTCCTGGGGGCAGATCCCTCATGAATGACTCAGTGCTGTCCTGGAGGTAATAAGTGAGTTCTCTCTCCGAGTTCACCAGAAATCTGGTTGTTCAAAGGAGCCTGGCACCCCCTCCCTCTCCTGCTGCCACTCTCATCTTGAGATATGTCATCTCCTCCTATGCCTTCCAACATGATTAAAAGCTTCCTGAGCCTCCCCAGAAGCAGATGCCAGCACCGTGCTTCCTGTACAGTCTGCAGAATCATGAGCCAAAATAAACCTCTTTTCTTTATAAATTACCCAGCCTGAGGTATCTCCTGACAGCCATGCAAAAATGGACTAATACATCTACTTAATTGAAGTCATGGGTTTTGAATGGAATCCAAAAGGCACCTACTGAAGCAGATACATCAGTGTTTAGACCTCTTGCTGTTCTTGTCTTTTCTCTTGTTGGTTAAGATGTTTCAGTAATACGCTTCCAGAATGAAATATAATTATAAAGTATTTGTCCTTTGGGCTTTATGTTAATTTTGCACTCAGAAAGATAAATGAGTATTTATTAAACAAGAACTGTGCACATGACACCAATGTTGCAATTTGAATGTTACTCTCTAAGATAGGTTGAACTCCTTTCTAATATGGATAATCACAAAAAGATTTAATGCACACATTGCAACAAAATTCTCATAGCAATTAGGTTTGTAAAAATGTATATGGTAACAATATAAAAAATATAATAGCAGCCCAATTAAGACACTTGGATTCCATGAGGGAAACTAGAATAGCACAATACACATTATTACAACTCAATATCTATTTCTAAAATGAATTAACAAATGGAATGAACAAGTGGATCTCATTGTGGTGAATCATGTTTAATTATAATTAAACAATAATTTTTCGTGAACCATAACCATTAAAATAGTTCATGAGAAGAGATGTTGCAAAGAACATGTAGTGTGCTGACATTAGCCAACTCGCTAGGTACAGCCAGGTTAATTTTTGTAAATTTTAATGTTGATATTTTTATATTAGTCTACATACTCTCTTCAGACAAGGAGGTCTTTTATTTCTACATTGACAGAAACTAATGTAGAAAGTATGATTTCTCAGTTGTTAGAAAGGCGGTTATCAAAAAAGACTAATAAGCAGAAATTTTACACAGACATACTAGTATTAGGTATTCAAACTATGATGATTTTTTATATTTTTATATTAAGTTTTCATTATCTTTCAAAATGAGCTTCTAGTATGATTACAATGCTAGTGTTTGGGTAAAGCACGTCCATGTTTCTACTTTATGTATTTACATATCAACATTTAAAATTAATTTAAAAGTTCATGTTATTATTTCTAGAAAACATATATTACAGTCAAAGTAGGCCTTGTTTTAAGAGTTAGAGTGACATGATTGACAAATTTCTTAATTTTCCTAGTGTGAGCTAAAAATATCTCATTTGTTAGAAAACCAATTTTAAAATTTCTAAATTTTGCTTGTAAGGAAACAGTCTTCTCTGCCTGGTCTTTTGGGCTTCCCTGTAATAGCTGGTGGTTCTGGCCATGAAATAAAGCCATGTGACTTCTATTAGAATTCATCCACTAAATCATGAGACTATGGAGAAAGTCCCAGCTCTTTCTCCTGGTTCTAGTGGCAAATGCTGCCTCTAATTGCTCTGACCTTTTCTTGACTGTCAACTATTTAAATCATACGCTAAACTTTGTGTAAATTTACGTAGTTTAATGTAGTCACTGCATTGTGTGATATCTTTATAGTAAGTTTTAAAACTCTGTGTGGTGTAGAGAAAGTCATTATCATGTTTTGACATGAAACTAATGAAAATTTAGCTTTTTAAAACGTAGTTGATTGATGGAGAAAATGAAAACATCATCAGACTTTCTACAGTCAATAAAATGCCACAACACATAAACTTATGTGAGGTTTGAACATAATGTTTCATAATAAGTTTTAATACATAATAGTCTCCAATCCCATGCCTCTCATCCTACTGGTTAAGAATGATGCTGTGTGTAGATGCCTTTAAATAGACTTCATTTCATAAGCTCTGTAGGAAATACGAATCACCAATGAGAATTTTTCTTATCAGAGAATCTAAGAATTTGGTCATAAACATCCTCAATCTCCAGCCCGCACATTGGACCAGTCATGTGAAGGAAGTCTATAAGAAAGAATATTTATCCATCTTCTTTCAAACAGATGCAGAATCTAACTAAAACAGAAAGAGGGTTACCTATTTTTTACATTTACTTGTGAAAAAAAACATTGTTAGAATCTTTGAACTAAAAACCATGGTAGTTCCAATGAATTATTGCACCAATCACTGTATTTTCTTGAAAATGAAACATTGTGATCTTGTGTAGTCTTCAATAAAAAGCAAAAGACAACTTTTTGTATCATCTGCATAATTCTTTTTCATAGTAGAATCCTCCACCAGCTGCTTCAAATGGAGGCATCCTTTTCTTCCGTTTCCTTGTTCTAAACAGCCTTTTTACCTTTGGCCTCTGTTCAAAGTTCCTCAATATCACTAGCATTCCCCAAACCAAACAGTGTTTCTAAAGCATTTTCACTTCAGTAAGTGTCTTTATCCACTCACTGACACACTGTTTTACACTGTAAAGCCAAATGCAAGCCTCATCACTCCTCTTTGTTTTGTTTATGAGACTTAGAAGAGTACTATAGAGGAAAAAAACATGTTAGTCTTACAGAATTTATTTTTCACAAAGCTGCAGTACACATATTTTCTGCAGATAGAGCAAAATCCATGCAGACTAGCTTTTGAGTTTTACTCAACATGGAGTTCACATACATACAAGTAAAAACACGAATATTACTAAAAATCATCAATTTACATATGCCAAAAAAAACTGGGAAACACTGTTTCACAAAGGAAGCACAATTATACTCCTTATGTCACGCTCAAAACTATTGACTTCAGATTAGTGTTTGAATGTATTCTGTTTCTTGGACTTAAATAAAATAAGCATGCTGTCTTGGATGCAGTGTTCCTAGTATTTTAATGTCAGGGAACGAGGACAAGTGAAGAATTTGAGGAAACTATGAACGTTCCCACCCATGAATAAAATCACTGATTTGACTGGCCGTAGATCTTTTATTTACGTTTGTTTTTTTCACAGTATTTTGATTTTTTGTGGTCAGGTTGTCTCCAGTGCCCTCCTGCTAATTAAGGCTGATTTGAAGAAATGAACCATTCCTAGTTAACCTATGCTCCTTGGTAATTAGCTCAGTACCTGGCAGCAGAGACATATTCAATAAGTACATGCTGATTCCACATATAAAACAGAATCTTAATTATTTCAAAATGACTTTTTCTAAAACAATGGTTAGGATCTACATATTACAAGAAAATTTTAATCTTTTTTAAGCATACCTTAGAAAAGATTTAATCCTTCTAAGCATAACTTAGAACATGTATACATGATGTGTGAACTCTATTTTTTTTATAAGCATCAGAGTTTTGAAAAGCCTGCTTTTAGAGTTTCAAAACATCTTCAGCCAGACTTCCTTTGGCATACAACCTTGGTGTCTGCGTTTGGATGCAGTCCTTTAACATCTCCACATACCCTCGAAACAGCAGAGTCCTCAGCTCAATGTTGCTTCAATCAACCACCTGTGCTGCAGAGGCTGAGCCGGTACACACGGTGAACACCGGCAGATAAAACACGAAATTGCCAAAACAGCCGTGACAGATGGAAGAAAGACCCCTGAACCCAAATCATGAAGGTTATCAGAGCATGACACAGCAACAGGAACCAAGCACCGAGAATGCAGTAGCTGTAAAATCTCAGGCCACTCACTGCATGCCAGATAGACACATATTTCAGTACATAAGTACGACTGTTAAACAAACACTGAGCAACAATGAGACATAGTTAGCAGAATTATCTTGAAATTGTTAAATTTATGTTTAAGGAATGGATGAATGAATTCAAAGAGGCATGAGATATGAGAAAAAAATTGAGTCCTATCATATAAGCATTTAATATATACCCAGCATGTAGAATGTAATACTATCTACGCAAAGTGTTATTATACGATCACTTTTAATCTTTTCTGTAACTAAAAAGTCTGTAACCTTTCATGAAAATGATACAGACAATATTGGAATAATACATATCCTGCTGGCAGGGAGAGACACTTGAAACTCACAACCACCCGTAAGCCATCACTCAAAATCTTATTGTTATCCTAAAGGCAGAATGGCTTAAATGTCCAATTATCCACATGTAAAATTATCTCATTCCCTCTCCAGTTCAAACTTTGATGTTCCAAAAGAATTACCAACAGAGTTCAATAATCTAAATGTGGTATATTGACTATGTTGTAGGGCTATTTATGGTTTTGTAAAGAGTGATTTTTATGCTCATCCGTATTACCCATGTGCTGACCTTAAATGTAACCTCTTTTTTAAAGATAGAAAATAATTATGTTTTTAAAATGGCCCAATCATGCCATCAATAGAATCACAAGTCACAAGAATCACAAGTCAACTATTTTTAATTGCTTAATTGACTTTTTATTTATTTCACTTAATTTTATTAGAAATGTGTCCAACTATAATTTGTACATATTGTAAAACAGGTAATGGATAATACTCTCATAATTTAATTTTGACAAGCACACATTGGAATTGGCAAGCTTATCTCCTCTGGAATTTAGAATTATATTTCTCTCAATACAATTTTGATATAGTGTTTAACTGTAATAGTATATAAAGCATTCTACTGAAGTTGCATAGTTCTTAGTTGTTTCATGTGTAAATAAGAGTAAAAATACCTATATCGTAGAAAGTTGTGATACTCAAGAAAAAAAGTTACAACTAGATGCATATGTTCAAAAAGTTTGATATCCCACTCCCTTGCTTTCTTTAGTCAAGGGCTGCGTATCGAGAGTCTGTGCAGACTAACTCATTCCAGAATAGCATAATATGAAAAGACAACAAAAAAGTAGCTTTTCTAATAACTAGTATCAATACAATGTTTAATTTTTTAACCAGTCACTGTTCCAAATGTTTTACATTAAATAACCTTTTTAACCCTCAAAGCATCCCCATGAAACAGATGTTAATGCTGTTTTCATTTCACAGAGCAGGCAAATGAGGTACCAAGAAGAGAAAAGGTGAGCCCACAGTTACAGAGCTAGTGAGCTGTGGAAGCAGCACGGATGCAGAGCCCACGCTCCAACTGCGATACTGTGCTGCGTTCTGTCCAAGATAAGGAACATCATCTCTGTTTCAAAACGTGGAAAAGAGTTATGAGCATCAGAATCAATGTGCCCCTCCCCACAGTCCACCATCCCATCATGATCCCTTTTATGGTAATCCATGTAGCATGACTCATGGTTACAATCATGCCACAGGTTCACCAAGATCCAAGCACTGCAGGCATTCTGAAGCCCCGCAGAAACGTAATCCCTTCCGAGAGAGACGGCCATAGCTGGCCCAGACATTCAAGCAATCCTGCTGTGAAAAAATGAGAAATGAATAGACTAAACCTCCAAGTCTATCCCACACTGTATACAAGGGAGACGCTTGCTTATACCTTTCCACTTAGACAAGATGAAGGGCTAATTGAATACAGCTGGAAGTTAAGCCATTTGTTCCAGACGGTGCTGATATCTCAAACTCAGTGTTCCTAAGGCGATGGCAACCACGGAATTTTATTCCGGTAGAAGCAATAATGTGTGTGTGAGTGCGATGTTCCCTTGTCTGGTCTATGAACAAAAAGCATGTCAATTTAAGTAAATATCTGTGTTCACAAAGCAGAGTACAGAAATGGGGTAATTATCTGCATAATCAAGCTTAAAAAATATGCTTTGACACAAAACTCTGGTGAATTAGAGCTCATTTTTTGCTTTAATAAACTGTTTAACTGCTTTACTTACTGATTTCACTTCTATGTAGAAAAAGCCTTAAAAAATTATTTGCTTGCAGGCATACCTTGGAGATATTGCAGGTTTGTTTCTAGGCTATTGTAATAAAACAAGTATTTCAAAGAAGTTAATAACACATTTTTTCTTGATTTCCAAGTACAAATAAAAGTTATTTTTTACACTATACTGTGGTCTAAGTTTGCAGTAGCATTATGGCAAAAAAAAAAATGTGCATGCCTTAACTTATAAGTGCTTTATTGCTGAAAAGTGTTAACAAACCTCTGAACCTTCAGTGAGTCATAATTTTTTTTTTTTTTTTTTTTTGCTAGTGAAGGGTCTTGCCTCAATGCTGACAGCTGCTGACTGATCGAGAGAAGTCTGCTGAAGACTGAGGTAGCTGTGACACTTTCTTAAAGTAAGACAACAGTAAAGTTTGCTGGCTCAATGGACTCTTCCTGTCATGAAAGATTTCTCTGCAGCATGAGATGGTGCTTGGTAGCATTTTACCCACAGTAGAGGCTCTTTCAAAATTGGAGTGAAGCCTTTCAAGGCCTGAGGTTGCTTTATCAACTAGGTTTATGGAATATTCAAAATTCTTTGCTGTCATTTCAACAATGTGCACAGTGTCTTCACCAGGAGAAGGTTTCCTATCAAGAAGTCAGTTACTTTGCTCATACATAAGAAGCATTCGAGTTTTCTCACGAGAGAGCAGTGATCTAGTTACATCCTCAGGCTCCATTTCTGATTCCAATTCTCTTGCTGCTTCCACCACATCTGCAGTTACTTCCTCCGCTGAAGTCCTAACCCCTCAAAGTCATCCATGAGGGTTGTAATCAACTTCTTTCAGACACCTGTTAATGTGGATATTTTGCCCTTCCCCCATGAATCAGAATTTTCTTAATTTCTCATCTAGAATGGTGAATCCTTTCCAGAGGTTTTCAATTTACTTTAGTTGGACCCATCAGAGGAATCACTGTCTATAGCAGCTATTGCCTTATAAAATATATTTCTTAAATAATTAGACTTAAAAGTTGAAATTACTCTTTAACCCTTGATCAATGAGCAAAAGAATGGATATTGTATTAGCAGACATGAAGACAGTGTTAAGCTCTTGGGCGACCAATTGTGCTTTCAATGAGCAGTAATATTTTTAAAAGACACTTTTTATTTTCCTGAGCAGTAGGCTTCAACAATGGATTTAAAACACTGCATAAGCCGTGCTGTAAAAGAGGCACTGTCATCTAGGGAATGTAAACAAAAGTGCTGTCATCCAGGGGTTGTTGCTCTATCTCCAGCAAAAAGGCAGAGTAGATTTAGTATCATTCTTAAGGGACTTAAGGGACGATTCTTAAGGGACGATTCTTAAGATTCTTAAGGGACGATTTTTGGAACACTCAATGGCCACTGGCTGCAACTGAACGTCACCAGCTGCAGGAGCCGTAACAAAAGATTTTGATTCTAGATTTTGATTTAAAGTGAAAGATATGCAACTCTTCCTTTTACTCAGACACTCAGAAGCCATATGGGTTTCCTAATTTGCCTAGTTGTAATATTCTTGCATCTCAGAAAATAGGAAGGCCTGAGGAGAAGGAGAGAGACCGGGGAACTGCCCATTGGTGGAGAAGTCGGAACACACAACACTTTCATGAAGATCGCTGTCTTCTGTGGGTGTGGCTTGTGGTGCCTCCAAAACGATTACAAGAGTAGCATCAAAGATCACTCATCGCAGATCACAGATCTATCATACAATATTATTGGGAGCTGCGATGGCTCAGGCCTGTTGTCCTGGCACATTAGGAGGTGAGGCCAGGTGTTCGAAGTTAGCCTGGGCAACCTAGAAACCTCTCATCCATAACAATAATAATAATAATATTGTATTATAAAAAGTATAATAATGAAAAAGTTTTTAAAAAATTGTAATAGTTAACCAAAATGTGACACGCTAACATGAAGTGAGCACCTGCCGTTGGAAAAATGGTTGCAATAGACTTGTTCCACGATCAAACCTTCAGTTCCTGAAAGGACCCACGTTATCTGCAAGGGCGATGAAGTGAAACAGTAAAATGGGTTGTGCTGTACTTGGTACATGTGTGTGTATTGAATTATAGATGTGGCCCTATGCTGTGTATTGCGTGAAGTCTGAGAACCAGAGTGGGAACCTTGAGGCAGGCAGTGAACTCTGGCCAACAGGGATATGGGTCCTGGGGAACACGGCCACATGCCTGCAGAAGGCTGCCATGTTGCCCCACATGGCTTTGTGACAGCCAATGCTGTCCCCGATATAATTTCCTCTTGTGGTCAGGAGCACATGGCTGTCACCACTGTTGAAAACTCACAGGCATCCTGTGTGTGCCCACAACGCTCTCTGGCCTCCTCCCAGGCCCTGCGTTCTGCTGAGCAGTTTTACACCCATGCGGGACTCTTGAGTCACTGGACCCCTTCACCTCTCTCAGAAGCAAGACAGGATGTGGATGGGGCCACCCCAGTGTCCTGAACAGCCCCAGGATCTCCGTGTGTGTAAGTTTCTGCATTCTGAGCCCAGAAGTCGCCATGTGAATGTAAGCCAGCTCCTCCAGACCAGCCCTGTCGAAGCCGACTGCAAGAGCACAGTGCTGACTCTATAAGTGTGTCCTCATGGGAAGGGCATGACGTTTATAGTTCTGATGTCTGCCTTCCTCATCGGCCAGCAATTGTAAACTTGACAAATGACTGTGGCTCTCTTAGGTCAGGTGTTTTATACATTTTATTCTAAAATGAGTATAAAAACAACACCTGATTTACAAGATGGCTTTGATCATTTCACCAAGTGAAATAATACTTAGTAACTTACAAGCTGCAGCCAGAGCATGTGTGGACCACCTTGACACAGAGACACACTTTAGGGCAGGGTCATCTTCATAGACAGAGCACAGGTGCAACAATCCTATGGCTGAGGAAGAAATGGTTTCAAAGAAGGAATGAAGTAAGAAGAGTGTCTCCTGTGTTGAAATGCAAAGGAGTGAATGTTGATTTTATCTCGTGGTTTGTAAACTCTTGGGAAAGGGACTACTACATGGCAATATCTGTTCATATTAGTCATATCTGAAAAAACTCATTTTTTAATTATCTGAGACTTTATAGATCTGAGGACTGAGTAGATATCACGCATTTCTATTTCTGCTAGGAAAGAAAGAGACATATATTCATTCATTTATCCATTAATGATTGTATTCAGTTTCTGGAATAAAACATGCTTTTTGGGTGTCACCTAAGTGCCAGGCACCATTCTAGGCCTGCAGATGAAGGGAGGGAATAAAGCAAGGCTCAACTCATAAAAGGATATGACTACAGGCAAATAATCAGACAATGCATACTAGGTCCAATGGTGATGAGCGCTCCAGAGGCCTGCTTTGTTCGTGTGTCGTTTTTTGACACCTGCATGAATCTGCTGCCTCCTTGACAGGCTGCAGGTCTAGTCCACTCTTCATGCATTTTCTGTGTAGCTCAATGGAGAACGTTAATTTTTTGACTCAAGAAAGGAAACATCCTCCATGATAAATAAAAAAATGTTATTCAACAGGAGGCGATGCAGCAGTGTAAATGGAAAGCAGCTATTAGATTACCAGCAGAGCAGCTGGCCAGGGGAGCGTTGGTGGGGAGGCCGGGAGCTGGAGAGAATTGGGCTCAGTGTAGTTTAATGTTGCAAGCAAGGTCCAGCCCCTGCCAGGCACTACTGTCCACTCAATGTGCATGCAAGCATGTGTGGAGTCCTTAATTTCCGAACTCCGCACTTTAGGGGAATATCAGCAGACTAGTGGCTCCCATGCAGTGACTCAGTGAACTAAGTGAAGGAATGGGAGCCATACTCAAACACGAGAGTAAGTTTCCAATCCTCTTTTCATTCCTTTTGCTAAGTGTCAGAATTGCATTTGACTTCATGTAACAGAGTGGTCCGAAAAAGCAATAATTTTGGGGAATAAAAGAAAAACAGGTGTTTTCTTCCTCACAAAAGAAGAAAGCTCATCAGCTGGCTTTCTAGATGTCTTACAGCCACTTCGTAAAGGCTTAAAGCTTTTTTGATTTCTGTTTGCCATCCCTGTTCTGTGTGGCCCCCATATTCAGGGTGCAGTATTACTGCTGACATCCGGTCATTAAGATAGCATTCCAGGCATAGGGTGGAGAGAGTGGGAGGATCCCCTCCCTGCATAGAGTATTCCTGGACTTCTTTACTCCATACTTCACCTGGTTTTGACTCCTGCAAGTTCTTCTTCTGACACTCCCTGATGGAATATCTAGGAGGACACCTCCAACCTGGTCCCTGTGCCACGTGGAGCTGGCACTGCCAAGAATGTTCCTAAATACAAATGAGTTTCTCTCAATATAAAGAGGATCTGTTTTTAAAATTATCCGTTGGTTAGGAAGCGGAAGGAAAGCTTCGTCTACTGAGTGAGGTAAATTTGCTGCTTCTGGCAGTGTTTTAGTGATGAGACTTCAGCGATGAGAAGCAGACATCAGTGCCTCCCAAGTCCCTCTGATCCTTAGTTCTTGTTTCTTTAAAGTCAGCGGTTGGCACACTGGTGCCATGGTTTTCAGATGCAGAAACAGTGGTTTGGTGATTGATATATTCCTGCAGATAGGAAGGGGAAAAGGTCATGCTGGAATGCCTGGACTGGAAAATTCACACGAAGCTTGTTGCAAAACTTTCTCGATAAGTTAACTTTTAGAAAAAAGATGTCATTTTCTGACTGCAAATGTACACTGATTATGCATATACACCAAAAATTTCCAGTTCGGTCCTATAGTTTGCCGATTGTAATTCAGTGTCTGCTTTGTGTTTGTTGAGACATTTTTACTGGTTGTACAAATTTCAGCAAGCCACAGTATCTACGACCGTGATTGCAGTTTACTTGAGAATGGACTGGGATTGATGATCCCGGCCTCCCACAGACACACCTTGAGGATTTAAAGTTTTACCTGCATCCACATATCTCTCAGACATGTGTGTGTGATTGCCAGACAGGAGCTGTGAGTATCTTCTGAAACAATCAATGGTGCTGTTCCTGTGTGAGTACAGGTGCCTTCATGCTGATCACTGTAAAACTGAAAGAATGTCTCCAAATATTCTGCTTTGAATTAGAACTCAATTTATTTCAAAATGTTATTTTCATTTCAAAATGATGTCCTTTGATTAATTTCATTTCATTTTCCAGTACATAAGCTCATTTGCTTTTCACGTTTTAAATTCACAAGCATTTCTTTGTGTTCTCCATTAATTAGCAGAACACTATATACGCTTTAGAAGAATGCTAATTGTGAACAAAATAGTAAGGTTACTACTTTTTTTCCCTTTCTACATAAAAAAAATTCTTTAAGTCTTTCTGTTTGCACTCAACTCCTGAGGACATTTATAACATTTCTGCTTACTGCTGAAGATAAATTTTTCAGTTAGTATGTCTTCTTTGTAATTCAATTATTTCCTGCTTAAATGCCAACTTTTTTAGATTATGATCACTTTTTATGTATACAATGCCAATTGCCAGCTATTAAGATTCTAGAAATGGTATAAATATTTAACATTAATACTTAGTCATTTTTCTTTCTCCTGTGAAGTATGATAAACTTCTTTACTGTTTTCATTGTGCAGGTAGAAATTTACTTTAAAAATAGAGTCACTTATTTCCTTTGACCCACTTTTTAATAGGCCATTGATATCCTCAAGACATTTTTTTCTCATTCTACTTCCCTCACAAGGCATTGTTTCTATTGAAGAGAACTACTTCTCAGTATCTAACAGAATCTCAGTTCCACAAAGTTCCTCTTATTTAGCAAAACATCAAATCCTTTCTGTGAAATTCACATTCAGCAATGATGTTGACACCATCTTATTTGTTTATACAGAGTTACAATGCTATAAAATAGATACCTAGGAGAGACAATGTATTACAAAACATAAGTTAAAAAAAATAAAAACTATTTATCAGTTCTTCCCTGCAAATCAGTGATGAAAGAAGAGCCTCTGTTTCTTTTCACAACTGCAGAGAGCTCCAGAATTGAACTCCAAGGTTTTGCTTGACTCCCACAGTCCTTCCCCTTCACACTGATGCTTTATGGATGACTATTGAACTGTTGCTGGGACACAACAAATCTAAATTAACCTGAAATACAACAGAGATTTCAGGAGTTAGATCATGAATCCGGAGGAGAATTTGAAAATATCTCTATTTCTGGAAGCCTTATCTTAATTATTTTTCTTATCAATGTAAGCATAACATTTTCAAACAGTGCATGATAAGCCTAAGACTTAAATACATATCAGCCTGCTGCCATGTCCCTCTAGCTCCCACCATGAAATTCTAGACACACACCTCATCCTCCCATCCTTGGGACAGAGAGATTTCTTTAACTGGCATTTTGTGTTTCTATAAATGTTATTTATTGATTCTATCACCATATGTCTGCCATAAAATGATCCGAGTTGTTCTTTTACAATGAAATACTTCCCTCTGTAAAGCAGTATTTCATTGTAAAAGAACTTACTAAAATAATGGTTGGAAAAAGAAAACATAATTCAATTCACTATTTGGTTCATTGATAAAACAAAAAACATGCAAATAATCATGACTATCAAAATAAAATGAAACAAAACAAACAAAGGAAGAAATAACAGCAAATGCAGGTTTATTATCTCCCTTGAGGAAGGTAATGCTGTGAAAAACACTGAATTGAATAAATGCAGACAGATATCCCATTATATAAAGGTAAGAAGAAAATGTTAAACAAGTTGATTAACTGAATTGACTGGTTAGATGAATAAGCTAATTATTGTCATGATGTTTAGACTGATTCATAGGTATTGTTATGAATTCCTAACATTCTATTCAGTCTAAAAAGAGTGAATACATTTTCTCTTTCCTATGGTTAGTGTTGGGAACCAGGTAAAATATTAAACTGAAAATTCTCTTTAATCCCCGACCTTGACACTATGTAATTCAAGTGAAATGACCTCTTCCCAGGTCTGTCTTTTCAATTTAAAATGGAGGAATGAGACTCATTCTGTCTCATGTCTTTCAGCCAAATAGAAGATAAGTAGGGATGAGAGCTCTCTGGCATATTTAGGAGAAATGGGAAGAATGACTGTCAACCCCCATATTGGATAGGAATTACAACACAGTGAATCCCTGACCACCTGTTGCTTATAAGGTTAGTCATATTCCACAAATGTGGCATTAAAAAATTTTAGTTAATTTTTAACTCATGGTTAATAGAAGTAAAAACATGTACTTAGAAGATTTCAGCAATATCTTAAGATTGATTTTAGTTTGGATGCTTATGGCTTCCTCTTCCAAATGAGAATTGAATTGCCATTACATATTAAAATTGATTAAGGAAAAAGACTGATAACACCTTTAAAAAACTAGTAACTCCTAAAATATCTCTCTACACATAAACACAGAGACACACGCTTGTGGCAGGGACTGTCAATTAAATGATGCACAGGCAGTTGCTGTTTAGTATCAGAAAATTTTAAATCAGATTAAATGAAACATGAATTATTATTAGAATTAAAATTAATCAAACATATAAAAATGATATTTGATATACAAGCTCCATCAATTCTTATAACACTTCTTTAGAGAAAATGCCAGTTTTGAAGGTAGTACCTAGATGCCATTGTTTTAAAAACATGAAATTACTTGAAATACATTTAGACTCACAGGACTGTTGCAAAGAGAGGACAGAGAGCCCTGGCTCCCACCAATGTTAACATCCACATCTTCAGTACTGAGCAAATTCAGAGGTTGTCACTGGTGCAATGGTAGACATTAAACTGCTGGTTTTGTTTGGATTTCACTGATATTTTTGCTGATGTCTGTTTTCTGTTTCAGGTCTTGTCCCAAAGACCGCATTGCACGTAGACATTGTATCTTTTCAGTCCCCTCCGATTCCATCAGTGTCTCTGCTGTGGCCAGAACACTTAGGAAGAGCACAGCCAGAGCCGTTGTCAAGCACCCCCCAGTTAGAGACTGTGTGGTGCGTCTGGCTCTTTAAAACCCCAGCGAGGCCACGCGCTCTTCTAGGCACACCAATCAGGGCACAGGACATCAAGGTATCCTGTGATGCCTGGTGTCAACCTTGATCCCTGGTTAAGGTGAGTCTGGCTGACCTCTACTATACGGGCACTATTTTCTCTTAGTAGGCAACAAAGTTGTGTAGGAGACATTTTGAGGCCCTTCGAATACCCTGTTGCTCCTTATACTTTCACCTGCTGGCTTTACCATTTTAACATTTATTTGATCCTGCCCACAGCAAGTATTTCTGTGTTGTTTCAATGCTAATTTTCTATTTCCCTCATCCTTTCTTCTAGAAAATTTTTTTGTTAGGAAGATTTGTCTCTTATCCTCTTTTACTGCTTATTTTTATTTATTTATTTATTTATTTATTTATTTATTTATTTAGAGACGGAGTCTTACTCTGTCACCCAGGCTGGAATGCAGTATCACAATCGCAGTTCACTGTATGCAGCCTTGACCTCCTGGGCTCAAGTGATGCTCCCACCTCAGCATCCTGAATATCTGGGACCACTGCCACCACACCTGGCTAATTTTTGTATTTTTTGGAGTGATGGGGTCTCGCTATGTTGCCTAGGCTGATCTCAAAATTCTGGGCTCAAGAGATCCACCTGCCTCAGCCTCCCAGCGTGCCAGGATTCACAGCCATGAGCCACAGGGCCCAGCCCTGTTTATTCATATAAGTATGCACCCATGGGTATTGATTTTGCTGCTGGAGCTCTAACCCAACACTCTCATTATTTATTTGGCTGCTTGGATGGTTCCTAGACTATCATTGCTCTTTCAGGTGTTTCCTGCACCTTTTTGCATGCCTCTGACTTATTCTTTATTTTTACTTTCTTACCCTAATTAAGCTTTACAAGATGTTCTAGGCTTATGTAGTATTGCTCCTCCCCAGCTTTGGAATCTTCTCTAAGGGGCCTTGGTTTCTTGTATAAGAAAATGCTCTTTGGAAATCAGATCTGTGAGCTCCCATCCTGTGTTCATTGGTATAGAAATGTTGCCATTTTTAAAGTTCTCTCAATGGACAAAAAAAAAAACATACATATGTGCATTAACCCATATATACACACATATATATTCATTTCTGTGTTTATTCCTGTGCATTTATATATTTTTTCTTTGGCTTCATGCTAATATCTTCAGTCCCAGTGCAACACCGCAAAGTTCATTCTAACCAATTACCTTTGCTTATTTGAAACATCCTTATCCAGCAGTGAGAGAGCTCACTCTTCTCGTTAGCATCTATATATTTAATATTTTGAACCTTAAAATACATCAAACACAACTTCAGAAGTTCTTTTACAGTTCATACTTATCTAAGAAATGTCATATGGTTCAGCATCATTTATTAAAAGTAGTATCTTTTCCCATTGCATTATCTTGACTCTTTTGTAAGATATCAATTGAGCATCTATATGGGTCTATTTTTCCCTTTGATCCATATGTTCATCTTTATACCGATACCTTCCTTTGATGAGCTCTACAACTTTATAAGTCTAAAAATAAGACAGTGATAAGTCAATTTTTCTTCTTTTGAAAATATTAGCTTTATTGAACTATAATTTATGTATCATAAAATTCACTTGATTTAAATAATAATGCAATGATTTTAGTCTATTTACTGACTTGTGCCGACAATATAACTTGAGAACATTTCCATCATTTCCAAACGAAACCTCATGTCCCCTGGCAGTCAATCCCTGTTCTCACCCTAGCCCCAAGTAACCACTAATCTGATTTCTTCTTTATAGACTCTGCTATTCTGGACATTTCATATAAAAGAAACAATACAATATATCCAGGTTTGCATCTGGCTTCTTCCATTTAGCAAAATGTTTTAGCAACTCATTTGCACAGTAATATATTTCTGTACTTAGCTACTCTTTACTATTGAATGACATTCCATTATGTGGTATACCATATTTTGTATCCATTCACCATTTGATAGACATTTGCATTTTTCCCACTTTTGGGCTCTTATGAATATACTGTTCTGAACATTTGGCTACAAATATTCGTGTGGACATATGTATTCATATCTTTTGGGTAGATGCCTAGACTTGGAATTGCTGGATCATATGGTAACTCCACTTTTAACTATTTAAGAAACTGCCACACTGTTTTCTAAAGAAGCTCTATCATTTTACATCTTCATCAGCAAAGTATGAAGATTTCAGTTTCTACATATTGTTGTCAACACTTATTATTATCAGTCTTTTTGAGTATAGTGTTATTATTTTAATGTGCATTTCCTAGTGATCAATGCTGAGTGTGCTTTTTTTTCTTTTTTAACAGCCATTCATATGAATTCTTGTTGAAATATCTTTTCAAGTCTTTCAACCATCATTTTAAATTAAGATTTTTGTCTTTTTATTATTGAGGTATAAAAGTTCTTTTTATATTCAAGTCCTATATCAGGCGTATGATTTGCAAATATTTTCACTGAAATTGTAATTTCGGTTTTCATTTTATTCTGTTTCTTGAAGCAAAAAATATTATTAATAATAGAATCTACTTTATATTTTTTCTTTTATGGGCCATGTATTCATTGTCATATTTAATAATGATTGGACTCCAGATAAGTTGCAAAGATTTTTCTCCTATGTTTTATTCTAAATGTTTTAAAATTTTACCTGTTACATTTAGGTCTCTGGTAATATTTTAGTTAATTTTTATGTAACTCTCAAAGATCTAAGGCCAATGTTTGCAGATGTCTAATATTTCAGAAGCACTTTTTAAAAACATTGTGCCTCATGAATTGAATTGCTTTAAAATTTTGCCAAATATCAGCCATAAAATTCTCACTGAATTCCCAAGTCGTCTTCATAAATTTGCATGTGTATCCTTTTGCTAATAGCACACGGTCTTGGTCTTGATAACTGCAGGTATAGAGTGACTTTTGAAATTAGCAAATGTGAGGTCTGTAATCCATAGAGGACTTACACTTTCTAATTCTGCATTTGAAAATGTTTTTTTTAATATTGTGAGTGCTTTCCATGTCCATGTAAATTTTAGGACTCCACCTGGTATGGTGGCTCATGACTACGATCCCAGCACTTTGGGAGGCTGAAGCAGAAGGATGCTTACTCCCAGGAATTCAACACCAGCCTGGGCAACATAGCGGGACCCTGTATCTATAAAAAACATTTTAAAAATTAGTTGGGTGTGATGGCATGTGCCTGTACCCTAGCTACTTGAGAGGCTGAGGTGGGAAGATCAACTGAGCCCAGGAGGTTGAGGCAGCAGTGAGCTGTGATCACATCACTGCAGTCCAGCCTGGGTGACAGAGTGAGATGCTGTCTCAATAAATAAATAAGTAAGTAAATAAATAAATAAAGTTTAGGACCAGCTTGTTAATTTTTGCAAAAACAAAAAAGCCATTGAAATTTTGATAGGAATCGAATTAAATCTACAGAACAGTTTGGACAGTAGTGTAATCTTAATGGTGTTGAGTCTTCCAATCCATAAGCATGAATATCTCTCCATTTATACAAATCCCCTTTCACTTATCTCAACACTGTTTTATGGCATCTAGTGTACAAGTCTTACACTTTTAAGTTAAACTTATTAGTGTATTATAATTTTTGATTCTATTGTGAATAGAATTATTTTCTTAATTTCACTTTTGGAATTATCATTTCGATTATACAGAAAACAAAATTTGAATTTTTTATATTTCTTTCTTGGTTATTCTAGCTTATTCTAATCTTTTGAAATAAGCATCATTTGAATTCATCGATTTTCTTTATTGTTCAGTTTTCAATTTCATTGATTTTTACTCTAACCATTACTATTTCCTTCTTTCTTGCTCTGAGTGTAATTTTCTCTTATTTATTTTTTTTAAGTTGGATGCTTAAGTCAATGAGTTGAGTCTTCTTTTCTAATGTGATCATTTGAAAAAATGAAATTCTCTCTGATGCCTTAGGTACATCTCATCAATTGGATATTTTGTCTTTCCATTTGTAATAATTTAAAAATATTTTTAAATTGTTCTTGCATTTCTTCTTTGATGTATGAGTTATTTAAGAAGTGTCTTGTTCTTCTCAAAAGAAGACATTTATGCAGCTGACAAACTTGAAAAAAGCTCAACATCACTGATCATGAGAGAAATGCAAATCAAAACCACAATGAGAAAGCATCTCATGCCAGTCAGAATGGCGATTATTAAAAAGTCAGGAACAATAGATGTTGTGAGGCTGTGGAGAAATGGGAATGCTTTTACACTGTTGGTTGGAATGTAAATTAGTTGAATCATTATGGAAGACAGTAAGGCAATTCCTCAAGGATCTGGAACCAGAAACACCATTTGATTCAGCAATCCCATTACTAGGTATATACCCGAAGGAGTACAAATTATTCTACCATAAAGACACATGCACACATGTGTTTATTGCAGCACTGTTTGCAATAACAATAATGGAACCAACCCAAATGCCCATCAATGATAGACTGGAGAAAGAAAATGTGGTACATCTACTCCATGGAATACAAGGCAGCCATGAAAAGAAATGAGATCATGTTCTTTGCAGGGACGTAAATGAAGCTGGAAGCCATTATCTTCAGCAAACTAACACAGGAACAGAAAACCAAATGCCACATGTTCTAACTCATAAGTGGGAGTTGAACAATGAGAACACATGGACACAGGGGAAGTGAACAACACACACCAGGGCCTGATGGGAGGTGGGGGTCAACGGGAGGGAACTTAGAGATTGGGTCAATAGGTGCAGCAAACCACCATGGCATATACCTATGAAACAAACCTGCACATTCTACATGTGTATCCTGACACTTAAAGTAAATACATTAAAAAATAAAACAAACAAAAAAAGTGTCTCATTAATTTCTAAATATTTGTGAATTCCTTACATTTTTCTCTCTTATTTTTTAAATTTGCACTTTAAATTTGTTGTTGTTAGAAAATACATTTTGGATGCTTTCAATCATTTTAAATTTACTGAGATTTTATATATGGCTTAGCATATGATATATTGTATATTATATATATATATATGTAATGCTGTTATAAGTTACTGTTAAATTGACTCTTCTATAATTATGTCTCCAACTTTACTATAGTTTGCATTGTATATCGTATTTCCATCCTTTTACTTTCAATCTTTGAATCTAAAGTTCGTGTCTCGTACTTGAGGTAGAGTTAAAGATTGTTTTTCTATCCAGTCTGTCAATCTCTGCCTTTTTACTGGAGTCTTAAACCCTGTCTGATCTGATTTAATATAAGTTTTAATAACATTGGATTTATATTCATTTTTTGCATTTTTTGTTTTACACAGAATATGCCATGTCTTGTTGTTGTTGGAGTTTCGCTCTTGTTGCCCAGGCTGGAGTGCAATGATGCATCTTGGCTCACCACAACCTCCACTTTCTGGATTCAAGCCATTCTCCTGCCTCAGCCTCCCAGGTAGCTGGGAGTACAGGCATGTGCCACCAAACCTGGCTAATTTTGTATTTTTAGTGCACATGCCTTGTCTTTTACGAAGTGTTTTTCTTTTACTATTTTACTTTGTGTTAACTGAATATTTTATAGCATAATCAATTTAATTCCCTTGTAGTTTTCCAAAATTATAGCATTTGTTTTATTTTGTTAGTAGTTTCTTTAGGGATTACAACATGCATTTTGATTCATCAAAATCGATTTCAGTTTATTCCCAGTAAAATATAGAAAGATTGCTTCCATTAATCTCCATTTCTTACCCCATTCTCTATGTTATTTTTATCATATTCACTATATAGTTAAATAGGTCTAATATTATAAAAATGCAATTTTATAGTTATTGTTTTATGTAATTCATTATAACAGTTAAGAGAATAGAAATAAATATATTAATATATTTAAAAAGTATTTTATTCTGTAATTACCTTTACTAGTGTTGTCTTTTATTTAATAGACTCTAATGTTTAGAGCAGATTTAGGTTCACAAGAAAGTTTATCAGGAGATACAGAGAGTTCTCATATGCCCACCTGCCCCAACACATGCACGGCCTCCCCCAGTCACGGTATCCCCCAACAGAGGGGTACATTCGTAATGACTGAAAACTTACATTGACATGGCACACCATTATCACCCAGAGCCCACAGTGTACAGTAGGGTTCACTCTTGGTATTGTACATTGTATAGCTTTTGACAAATTTATAATGGCATGTATTGATTATTAGAGTGTCGTTAAGGATAGTTTCATGGCCCCAAAATCCTTTCTGCTCTGCCTGTTCGTCTTTCCCTCCCTGTAACTCCAGGAAACCATTGATTTTCTCACTGACTCCATAATTTTGCCTTTTCTAGAATGTCATAGTGGTTGGAATTATACAATATGAAGACTTTCAGATTGGCTTCTTTCATTTAGTAATATGCATTTAAGTTTTCTTCATGTCTTTCACGATTTAAGGGCTCATCTTTTTTTAGCACTGAACATTATTTCATTGTCTGGTTGTACCACAGTTTGTGCATCTGTTCTCCTACCGAAGGAAACCTTGGTTCGTTCCAAGTTTTGACAAGTTTTCCTACCAAAGGAAACTTTGGTTTGTTCCAAGCTTTATTCATTTATGAATAAAGCTGCTATAAATATCTGTGTGCAAATTTCTGTGTGGACATAAGTTTTCAACTTATTTGAGTAAATACTGAGAAGCACAATTGCTGGATTATATGGTTAGAGTATGTTGAGTTGTATAAGTAAATACTTAATTGTCTTCAAAAGATTCACCCGCAATGGATCTGCTGCTTTACACCCTCACCAAGATTCGGTGTTGTCAGTGTTTTGAATTTTGCTATTTTAATAGGTGTGTAGTGGTGTCTCATTTTCTTTTAATTTGCAATCTCCTAAAGACATATGACGTTAAGCATCTTTTCACATGCATGTGTGCCATCAGTACGTCTGCTTTGGTGAGATGTCAGTTCAGGTCTTTAGTCCATTTTAAAATCAGGTTGTTCATTTCATTTTTAAATGTTAAGTCTTGTTTGTATATTTGGAATGTATCTATCAGATACATGTTCTGTGAATATTTTATCCTAGTCTGTGGCTTATCTTCTCACTCCATTGACAGTGTCTTTTACAGATAAGTTTTTAATTTTAATAAAGTCCAGTTTATCAATTGTTTATTTCATGTATTGTACATTGGTGTTGTATTCAAAAGTCATTGTCATACCCAAGGTCATCTAGATTTTCCTCTCTGTAACTTTCTAGGAGTTTTATTCTCTTGCACTTTACATTTAGGTTTATGATACATTTTCAGTCAATTTTTGTGAAGGGTGTAAGTTCTGTGTCTAAATTCATTTTTTCCATGTGCATAAGCAGTTGTGCCAGCACCATTTATTAAAAAGAATTTTCTCCATTGTATTGCCTTTCTTATTTTTTTAAACTGTAAATTGACTATATATATATATATATATTTGTGTGGAACTCTTTCTCAGTTCCTTGATGTGTTTTATTGACCTATGTATCTGTTCTTTCAGCAATACCACACTGTCTTGATTACTGTAACTTTGTAGTATGTCTTGACATTGGATAGTGTTAGTCATTCAATTTTTTCTTCTCCTTCAGTATTGTGTTAACTTTTCTGGAGTTTTGCCTTTGCATATAAACTTTAGAATCAGCTTATTGGACAATATGTACCAAATTACATTTTAGATTTTGATTGAGATTATGTTGAATCTATGAGTCAAGTTAGGAAGAACATACATCTTGATAATATTGACTCTTTCTATTTACTACAGTCTGAATATGTCCCCAAAAAGCATGTGTTGCAAGCCTAATCTCCAACGTGATAGTGTTGGGAGTTCAGGGCTAATGAGATGTGGTTAGCTCCTGATGGCTTTCCCCTCATTAGTGGATTAATGCTGCTATCTCAGGGGTGAGTTCCTTAGAAAAGATGAGTTTGGCCCTGTCTTGTTCTCTGGCCTTCTGCCATGGGATGCTATAGCAAGAAGACCCTTTTCAGACACCAGCAGCTTCATATAAGACTTCCCAGCCTCCAGAGCTGTGAGCCAACAAATTTACATTGTTTTAAATTAGTCAGTTTCAGGTATTCTGTTATAGCAGCACAAAACAGACTAAGACAGCAACATAACCAACCATAAAATTTTACACATCTTTATTTCAGATTTTTTATTTCATGTAGTTTGGAGATCCCCTGAGTGAGAACTCTATTGTAAATGAAAAACAAATAGAAACCTATACTTGGTAGGTATATATTACATGTTGACTGATGGTAAAAATATTGATTATTTTATTGGAAGTTATTTAGTAAAAATCTTGATACAATATTTGTGTAATTCTTGTTCCTTAAGAATACCTTCTTGTGTGACACCTTTAACATATAAAGTTCAGATGAACCTTGAGATAGAGATATAGAAAATGCTTTTAATACATTGAAAACTATTCTGAGTAATAAAATACCTAGGAATACAGCTATCCAGGGAGGTGAAAGGTCCCTACAATGAAAATTATAAAACACTTCTCAAAGAAATCAGAGATGACACAAACAAATGGAAAATTATTCCATGCTCAGGAATCAGAAGAATCAATATCATTAAAATGGCATACCACTCAAAGCAATTTACAGATTCAATGCTATTTCTATCAAACTACCAATGACATTCTTCACAGAACAGGAAAAGCTATTTTAAAATTCATATGGAACCAAAAAAGAGCTCAAATAGCCCTGGAAATCTTAAGCAAAAAGAACAAAACAGGAGGGATCACATTACTCATGCTGCAGGGCTACAGTAAACAAAATGGCATGGTATTGGCACAAAAATGGGCACACAGACCAATGAAACAGAATAGGGAGCCCAGAAACAAGGCCGCACAGCTGATCTTAAAAAAAGCTGACCAAAATAAGCAATAAGGAAACAACCTCCCATTCAATAAATGGTTCTGGGATAACTGGGTAGCCATATGCAGAAAGTTGAAACTGGAATTCTTCCTTATATCACATATTAAAATCAATGGCAGATGAATAAAAGACTTAAATGTAAAACCCAAAACTATAAAAACTCTGGAAAACAACCTAAGCAATACCATTCTGGACATAAGAACTGGCAAAGATTTCATGACAATGACACCAAAAGCAATTGCAACAAGAGGAAAAATTTACAAATGTGATCGAATTAAACTTAAGAGTCACATAGCAAAAGAAAGTATTGGCAGAGTAATCAGACAACCTACAGAATGGGAGAAGATATTTGCAAACTATGCATCTGACGAGAGTCTGATCTCTGGCAACTTTAAGGAACTTTAACAAATTACCAACAACAACAAAACAGCAAACAGTCCCACAAAAAAACTGGGCAAAATACATGAAGAGACACTTTTCAAAAGAACACACACCTGCAGCCAAAAAATGTTATATAAAAAGGGGCAATATCACTGGTCATTAGAGAAATGCAAATCAAAACTATAATGAGAAATAATCTCACACCAGTCAGAATGACTATTATTAAAAAGTAAAAAAATCACAGCTGCTGGTGAGGCTGTGGAGAGAAGAAATGCTTATACACTGTTTGTGGGAGTGTAAATTAGTCCACCCATTGTGGAAAGCAGTATGGCGCTTCCTCAAAGACCTAAAAACAGAACTACCATTAGCTGCAGCAATACTACTTCTGGGTATATGCCCAAATAATATAAATTATGCATGTGCATGTTCATTGCAGCACTATTCACAATAGCAAAGACGTAGAATCAAACTAAATGCCCATCAGTGGTAGGACGGATAAAGATAATGTGGCACATATAAACTACTGACTACTGTGCAGCCATAAAAAAGAAAGAGATCATGTCCTTTGCAGGAACATAGATAAAGCTAGGGACAATATTCTTGGTAAACTAACACAGGAACAGAAAACCAAATACATGTTCTCACTTACAAGTGGAAGCTAAATGAGAACACACGGGCACAAAGAGGGGAACAACGGACACTGGGGCTTACTGGAAGATGGCAGTTGGGAGGAGGGAGTAGATAACAAAAAATAACTATTGGGTACTAGGCTCAGTACTTGAGTGATGAAATAATCTGTACAACAAATCTTTGTGACATGAGTTTACCTATATAACAAACCTACACATGTATCCCTGAGCCTACAATAAAAGTTAATAAAAAACTAAACTAAACTAAACTAGCACTCTTCTGAGTATCAGAGACATGCTGGAATATTCCACACATAATAAAAATACATATAGTAGCTTAAATAGGCGAGTCAGATTACAATAAGTGAGCAATGTTTAATAGCTTGGGGATATGCAAGATAAGACTTTTCATGATAAATACACACTTCTCTTTCTAGCTAGTACCAAATGTTAACTCATAGTCTTCCTTAAACAAACAAACAAAAAAAGTAATTTGATAAATATGTTTGCCAGGTGCAGTGACTTATGCCTGTAATCCCAGCACGTTGGAAGGCAGAGGCGGGCGGATCACTTGAGGTCAGGAGTTCGTGACCAGCCTGGTCAACATGGTGAAACTCCACCTCTACTAAAAGAATTTAAGAATTTGGTGGATGTGGTGGCACACACCTGTAATCCCAGCTACTTGAGAGGCTGACACAGGAGAATTGCTTGAACCCTGGAGGCAGAAATTACAGTGAGCTGAGATCACACCACTGCACTCTAGCCTGGGCCACACAGTGAGATTTCGTCTTAAAAAAAAAAAATGTTGCTTAGCTTGGCTTATCAGAAATGTGTTACTCAATTTTCTAAAATTATTAGTGTTTTGAGTTAATAGAAGGAATTATTTCTTGTAGAAATTTCCCCGAGTCTTTTATAGCTTCTCTTTCATGTTATTATATTTAAGTAAATTTTTAAATTACTATGGTTATTAAGATGTAGTTTCTTATAAATTTGCTCTTTCAAATATTTGTTGTTTTTCATTATAGCATTCATAAAATTTTGAGGACAACTTAAAACGTGGCATTATTTACTAATGATTCTAATGGTAGCCTGCACTCATGATTTTATGATAATTCCTTGTCACAAACTTGTTTTACGTTTTATTAATTTAAAAAAATTTTATTTTTGCATTTTTCTATTTTTTTCAGAATGAAAACCACTTGAAGAAGAAAAAAGGAAACCTGAAAACAGATGCTTTTCGTTATTTCAAAGACCCATCTGGAATGAAAGCTCTTGGCAAAAGACAGCCTCTGTATGTTGGCTTCATTCTCTCTTTGCAACTGGCTTCTGTTACTGGTCCACATGGCAGAAGTCAAGGCCACCCAGAGCTTCAAACGTGATGAGGATCTAGCCTATGATAAAGAAATGGGATCCGTCTTTTAGTTGTAGTTCTAAAGTCTTGGGAATGCTCTGCGATTAGGCATCTCTATAAAGAGAAGAACCCTCTGTTTCAGTTCATAAAGAACCGTCATAGGTTCTGGGAGTCACCCATGTGATCTGCGGATTTGCAGAAGGGTTAGTGGAAGGATTGGGAAACGGGAGCAGGAAAGTCCTGCAATTTGTGAATTGCAAATTTCACAATCTCATCAATAATGGAAACATGTCTGTGTAATGAGAATTATTTGTTATATCCAAATATTAATATGCATTAAAAGACAGTTCTTAGAATACCTCCAGTTTCATATTTCTTCAAAGCCAACATGAATTTTAATGTTTATTAAGGTACACCTATGGCATTGCCATTGAAACCTGTAAGAAACTATTAGATTCAGTGACCCAGAAGACACACACACATATATACACACACACACACTAAGACACCCCAAGAGATGCCTTCTTGTGTGTACATAAACATATATATACATATGCAAATGAAACTATACATGTATGTGTGTGTATATATATAGTTATATATGCATAGTTATATATATGTAACTGTTTCAGATAGAGAGAGAGAGAGAGATGGACGTGCACACACACACACACACACACACACACACACACACACTTATAGATACGAATGTGGGTTGGGGGAAAGATCGTCAGGTAGTGGCAAACAATAAAATAGCCAGAACTGTTGTGGATTTGGCAAGCAGGGCTAGAGGACTGAGTTTTCTAAAGTCTCAGCGTGCATCCTCATAACACTTGCTGTAATTCATTTCGACGTTCAGCAGCAGTCCCCCATGAAGTAAGTCTGGCATTATACCTTAGAGAGCTTTGTACAGGGATGCCTTGCTCAATTGTGAGCAATCTTTTTGAAGTGCACACCATGCTTTCAACAAGAAAATACATTTGGAATGTTTATAGAAACAGCTCTTATCCACTGTGTTAGAAAGTGGATTCTTGCTAGACCTTTGCCATAAAGCATAATGGCCCTAATCAAACAGCACCTAAGCAGGGTGTAGCATCTGCACTGATGTGTCTCAGCCAGTGGCATTTCTAAGTGGAAGAGTTAAAGGCATTTCCTGGACATACAAGCAATCACAGATGGGTAACATTTTCAGCATTAGCACCAGTTTATTTTGTCCTCTTGGGCTCTGAAATACTACTGAATCTACTAATAATCTCTTTCCTTTTTTTTACACTCAGTGAAGTGGGTATGTAGGGCGAATAATTTCAAGAGAACAAAATATATCAGAGAAGAGAACTTTTTGTTAGACTGGCCATTTTTGCTAAAGTCAGTATTCTACATGTATTATCATGTATAACTTTTAATTTTTTAACTGGAACAAATATTTTATTGTATTCGCATTTAAATTAATTCTTACTGTAATGCAGAATTAAGAAGAAAATTGTGATGTTTCAAATCATTTTTAAATTTCACTAAAAATCTATTAAATAGGCCGGGTGTAGTGGCTGATGCCTGTAATCTCAGCACTTTGGGAGGCCGAGGTGGGTGGATCACCTGAGATTAGGAGTTCAAGACCAGCCTAATCAAAATAGTGAAGCCCCATCTCTACTAAAAATACAAATTTAGCTGGATGTAGTGGAGCATGCTTGTAATCCCAGCTATTTGAGAGGCTGAGGCAGGAGAATCACTTGAACCCGGGTGATGGAGGTTGCAATGAGCTGAGATCATGCCATTGCACTCTAGCCTGGGCAACAAGAGTGAGACACTGTCTCAAAAACAAAATCTATTAAATAAGAGACAGTGCAAAAAAAAATGTGTTGGAATATGGAATATAGGACTGTTAGATGTAGAAATAAATTTAGAAATCACAAAATCTATAGAATCACAAAATCCTCTACCTTAATCCCTCTGACCTGCTATATATTTTTGAGCTCTGCTTCTAAGCAAGCTATTCCTTTGGAAGGTTCTGTTTGGAAGGTATTTCCATTATTAAATTCCTGAGGAGGCAGCAGAGCATATATCTCATTGCATAGCTTGTATGATTTCCATCCCAAGGTAAACACATTTCTTATGATGCCCAAAGCAAAGATAAATAACAGCTTGTTACCGTATCTGTAGATAAGCTTTTTGAAGCTAAGGGGACTCTGGTTGAACTTCAGTTTCTATGATGATATTCTTGTGGGGCCTATATTTCATTCTCATACAGCTCTGATTTTATTTGTTTCAAATATTTTTGAGGACCTCAAATGGAAACAATTGTAAAAAGTAGTTGGCTACAGTTAAATTGGTCAATGTCTTGAGTACATTAGGACTTTCAACATGTTGGACTATTTGGGCAGATTCCAGGTTAATTACAAAATTGAATAACAAAATACATACAGAAAAATGTGATTCATTAAGTAAGCTGCAATAT
The DNA here is from genome assembly GCA_004027835.1 of Alouatta palliata. Taxonomy (NCBI): domain Eukaryota; kingdom Metazoa; phylum Chordata; class Mammalia; order Primates; family Atelidae; genus Alouatta; species Alouatta palliata. The sequence continues at coordinate 123,593 of PVKV010002242.1, read as the reverse complement.
CCTCTAGAGCATTTGGCCACACTCTGCAGCTTTCCATTTTCAGAGGCTGCATGGAGGCGATTATTAGGGAAGGAGAGTTATCTAGGGTGTCCTCTAAACTATGCAGTGTATGATGATGAGCTTAGGAACCCAGGTTCTAGAGTCCCACAGCCTGCACATCGTGTAAATTTACCACATTTCGAAAGAGCTCTGACTGCCTCAGCCTGTGCTGAGTCAGTTTATGACTTTAAATTGTCCAAGGATGCCCTGAAAAACATAAAGTTTGTTTCTGAAACATGAATTCAGGGAGCTTCTTGTATTCTAGACCCAGATGAATGACTGTCTGAAAACAAGCAAAGGAAGATAAAAGGGAGATAAACTCCTAGACCGCTCTTTCCAGGCTCAAAGAAAAGAAAAAGCAACTCATTTTGCAAGATTAATAACTTTCTGCTTTTGATAAGAGACACAGTCCTGAAAGACAGATTTTGCTAAAATAATTAAGATTACTCATCTAAAGTTTCTTAATTGCAGCAGTAACTTAAAAAGCAATCTACTCTCTATTCTTCTATCTTTCTATAATTTTCTGAGTTTTTCTTTGACCAAAAGACCTTGGATCTTCTTAGGGAGATGATCTTTATCTAAGCCTGGGACATGATCATTAATCTCTGCTTATGTCAGATTCAACTGAATTTATCAAGGAATCTGCAAAGTAGGAAATTTTCTTACTGAGGATGGACGTGCAGGCCTAGGGGACAGGGTTCGTTGGGGACAGGCATGTGAGTTTATTTGTCTTTGTCCCCTCCTTGGTGTGATGTGGGTTGACACTGGAGTGTGGACACTCTCAGGCTATGTGACCGATCTACACTCTGTACGTGTGTGTGAGTCCTGGCCATCTTGAATTCCTAGAGCTGAATGAAAGGATTGCCTGTTTTCACCCTCAGAGGTGAAATGCATTTTATCTTTTGATCAAGATATTTCAGTTCCCTGAAGCCGAGCCACCTGCGGAGAGAAAAACCAGCTCTGCTGAGTCCTCCTTTAAACCTCAGCACAGCCATGCTGGTGTCTCCCTGTTAAAATAAGCGTTTCTTATCAGTCAGCATGTTTTCTTTTTTCCCTCCAGGCCTGTTTACCACGTTTTTCATTGAGAGACTTCCCCGTGAAGTGTAATTCACTTCGATTTTGCTCATTCATAAGGTTTTCTACATCTCCCAGCTGCAACGATTTTAAGCAAATTTCTGAGGACTTACAACGGAACGTGACTCATTTGCCTAAAGCAGAGCTCCAGTGCACAGGCTGAGACAGTGAGAGCTCTTTGGAAATGCGGGAAATTTACACAATGTGCATTTTTCGGTATAAGTATGTGATTCATTGGTGAAGAGGCTTGTCAATAAAGTCTTCTCAACCTCTACTCTGAAATGAAGTGAGTTGTTTTAATATGCGAATTTCTGGAAAAGACTAGTTCCTTTCTCCCCCAGAAGTTGCCAGCGTGAGGAAAATAATCTAGACAAAGTAAACTCATCGGTTTCATACAACACAAAATCAAATCGCTATTGCCAGGCGTTCCCATGGCAACTGCCTTCCTAAGCAAACTTCTCTACAAAATATACAGCTGTTATTTTATCTCATTACTAAGTTCCCCTGACAAAACTGCACTACAATAACCACTCGCATTCACGTCGTTAAAGGGGATAAAGCTCCTCTGGACCCACGTGGCTTTTCTTTTAAATGGTAACTTAACAGTTCAACCCTCCATCTTCAGTCCTACGTGATGTTCTTTCTCTCCTTTGCCTTGAAACTGTGCCGTATTAGGAAAAATTCACACACGTCTTTAATATACTGTTAGTTACGTGAGTGGACATTTTTATATTGTTTATTCTATATCCACAGACAATTATGTAACAACCAAATTTCCTTTAAACGAGTTGATAAAATCATCTGTTCTAATACTTCATATCCCTACAATAAATACATTCTCTGTCATTGCTTATGCTAATTATTTTTAGCATAACCGTGACTGGACTAGTCTTTGGATGTCAGTCATTCTGTGCTGGTTGAAGACAGAGTGGGTTCTGCATGTCTCCAGTCAGGAACCAGTAGGAAAATTGACCTCATTTTATCCAATTGCCAAGAGCTGGGGAGAGACTATTTTACCTATTCCATCCTCCTAACATATTTCAGGACCAGCGCAAGCTGTAAGCCAGAAGAAAAATAGGTCAAAGCCCTAAAGGAAAGTCAGATTCCCATGAAATATTCAGTGAGACTCCATCCTCTCAGCAGTGAGGGGAGTGAGGATGAAAGGGGCGGCACGTTCCGTGTTGTTGGTGAGGAGGAGGGGAGGACCAGTGGCAGTAATGTCCCCCGGAAGGGTAAAGTCTGGCTTAGTTTCAGTGTCAGATGGCTGCATGTTTCCAGTGCTTTATTTTAAAAGAATGGTTTTTTTTCAGTTCAATTTCACTATATTTGACAAGAAAACTACTTGTTGGTGATACTTCGGATTATGCCATAGCTTTCAAAAGGATTCATTTTTGACAATGTTATATAGTATTATGTTTGCAAATGAGAGTCAAAAATAGCTGATTCTTACAGTTTCCTGTAGAAGTAACATGCAAGGAAAATCCTGGCTGTAATGCATCACCTCCTGTCGAGAGACAGCCATGGATTTCAGCAGAGACACATCAACTAGAAATGGGCAGGAGAGGGACAGAGGAGGTGCTGTTTCTTCCCTGTAGGATGGAGCTGAGCTCATAGGACATCTTCATTCATACGTTAAGTGGAACCCTATAAATTTGTTGTACTTGAAAAACCAGCAAGAAATTTTCCCATAGATTTATTTATTTATTTGTTTTTTATTTATTTATTTATTTATTTTGAGACAGAGTCTCACTCCGTCACCAGGCGCCAGGCTGGAGTGCAGTGGCGCGACCTCGGCTCACTGCAACCTCCGCCACCCGGGTTCAAGCAATTCTCCTGCCTCAGCCTCCCGAGTAGCTGGGACTACAGGTGCGCGCCACCACGCCCAGCTAAGTTTTTTGTATTTTTAGTAGAGACGGGGTTTCACCATGTTGACCAGGATGGTCTCGATCTCTTGCCCTCGTGATCCCATTGATTTATTATTAGCTTTGTCATAGTCTCATGGACGGATGAAGACAGCATAGTTTATATGGAAGACAAACCTACCTTCAAATTCACATTCATGTCAGTGGTTTTGTTCAGGTTCTTGTTATTTACACACACGTGCGCACACACACACATACTGCTCTTATTCCTTATGGCTTGTATCAGTTAGAAGGTTACTTGCAATAACAACAAAAACAACAAATTGTCCACTACATTATTAGCGGATTAAAACAATGAAGATTATTTTTTCCTTCTTACATGGGTTCTGCAGCCTGTCCAGATGACAAGAATTTATTTAGGGTAAAATTTGAGTCTCGTCTTTGACTCACTCTTTTTTTCTGCCCTCAGCAGTAAAATTGATGGCCACACAGGCTTGCATCTAAACCTTTCAGGATCGCTCAACTCCGTTAACTTCTCTCTATCCCCGGCCTCTGTCACTACGTCGGGCCAGCATCGTATGTCAAATAGATTACTGTACCTTCCAGTGATGACAACATCTGCTTCTAATCTTCCTGTAGCACGCCTGCAATCTCTTCTCCAAGGACAGTCCTAGGGAATTTACGTAAGTCAGCCCCTTGTTGTTCTCAGGATGGTGTCCGTAATACTTTACTTACAAGTTCTGTTATTGTCTGAGCCCTACTCATTCTTCCAGTTTCCTCTCACTTGTTTTCATCTCATTGCACCAGACACAAAATGACTTCCTGTTTGTCCAAAGTATTATCACTTCCCAACCTCAGTTCCCCTGAAGATTGTTCTTTCTATCTGGGCTATTATTTGCTGAGCATTTATATGAATTCTAATATTTTAGGTCTCATCATCTGTATCAGTTCTTCCAGAAATCCTGTACTAACATCCTAATCACTAATCCTAATTATAACATTTACGAGATTGTGTTACCAGAAAGGAGTCCCCATCCAGACACCAAGAGAGGGTTCTTGGATCTCCCACAAGAAAGAATTTGGGGTGAATCAATAGTGTGAAGTAAAAACAAGTGCATTAAGAAAGCACAGGAATAAAGAATGGCAACTCTGTAGGCAGAACAGCAGTGTGGGCTGCCCAGCTGCTTAATATTTATTGCTACTTCTTGATTACGTGCTAAACAAAGGGTGGATTATTCATGAGTTTTCTGGGAAAAAGGTTGACAGTTCCTGGAATGGATGGTACTTCCCTTTTTTAGGCCATATGCTGTAACTTCCTGATGTTGCCATGGCATTTGTAAACTGTCATGGTGCTGGTGGGAATGTGTTTTAGCATGCTACTATATCATAATTAGCATATAATGAGCAGTGAGGATGGCCAGAGGTCACTCTGGTCACCATCTTGGTTTTGGCCGGCTTCTTCACTGCAGCCTGTTTCATCAGCAAGGTCTTTGTGACCGTATCTTGTGCCAATCTCCTATCTCCTCCTGTGACTCAGAATGCCTAACTCCTGGGAATGCAGTCCAGGAGGTCTCATGTTGTGATGCTGTCACAAGGGAGACTCCCTCATAAATGGGACTTGTGCCCTTGTTCAAAAGGCCACAGAGATTTCCCTCACCCATTCCACCATGGGAGGGCAAAGAAAGAAGGTGCTGCCTACAAACCAGAGGGTGCTCTCTCACCAGTCACCAAATCTGCTGATGCCTTGATCTTGGACTTTTTATCCTCAAGAACTATGAAAATAAATTTCTGTTGTGCACAAACCACTCAGTCTAAGGTGTTTTTTTATAGCAGCTCAAATGTACTAAGACATTGAATTCATGCAGTATAACAACAGCCAAGTTCTAAAGGGAAAATATTTAAAAATCTGGAATTATGTACACTCACCTGTACATAATTCTAAAGGGCAACCACTTTGTAGAAACTAAGACTTTCCATGTATATATATAAGAGTATTTCAGAATATCTCATAAATCTATACCTTACCACAGTTTTATTATTAATGCAATCCAGAATTTATTATCAACTTAATCTCTAATTTAGACATTTAGTTCTCAAATGATTGCATTATACAATTTTCAAAAATATAAACTGGCCTAGGGTTTTCTCAGGTGTTTATGTGCCCTTTCTTATTTTCAGTAACAAATTTCTTCCCTCTCTCCCTCCCTTCCTTCCTTTCTTCCTTCCTTGACATATTCATCCAATATTGAGTGGAAAATATGAGAAATACAGCCAAAAATAAAGCCTGAATCTTGACTAAAATTATGATTTAGTTGAATACATAGCCATGCATCAGCAAAATATTATGCACAGGGGAATATATTCTCATAAAGTCATAAGCACTGTGCTGGGAAAATTTTTGATGAATGCTAGGAGACCAGAGGGCAGATTACAAACACATTTGTGGAAGATGACACTGAACCTGGGTGTGATATTAAATCAGATTTCAATGCACAGAAGTAGAAGATGGTGTTCAGAGGATGCGGGGATAAATAGGATAAAGTGAAAGCTACATGGTGTAACATGTCCAACATGGCAGAACCCCAGATGCTTGGTGTTGTAGTAGAAGACAAGTTAGAAAGCTCCACATCACAGAGTGACAAGATCACCAAGCTAATAATTTGTATGCAGTGTGGAGCCACTGGAGATTTTTGAGGCATAGGACGTACTGAGATTTAAGAATGTGAAAGTATCTAGAAAATGAACGTGAGGACCTGGACTGGGGACTGAGGCTACAGGCCTCATGGAAGTCAAAGGTGAAGCAGTGAGAAATGGCGGAAGTGTCTGGACCCAGCAAGCGGAACAGAAATAGAACGGAGACTGTGGGGATTCTAAACCCACAGAGACTTGCTGCCTATGTTTTAGATGTTGGAACAGAAAATGAGGGGTTCGGAAGTGTAAAAACGTCTGTAATTTTGATATTTCTGAATTTCCCTTTCCACAGGTGGCTCACGATCGGCCTGGATGCATAGCCACTGGTAACAAGTGAAATGCTTTCCCTGGCGTTTTCTCACACACCCTCGGTGAGATGTACACCTTCCCTTCGGACACACAGTTTCCCTTTGTTTTCTTGTCCCGCAATTTCATCTCATTTATGTTCTGCTTAGTAGCTGTTCTATGCATCTATGCTCTTTCCTCAAGTAAATTATTTACTGCCAAAGAAAAGTAAATATTAGAATTGGAAATTATCTCTTAGAATCTTGATGTCTCAGGCTAAATTTTAAGAAGAATGTTATTAAGTTCAGAATTGGAAATACTGAGCTTTGCCATAGAGGCAACAGAAACATCTGGAGACATTTAGGAGGTAGCAGAATATTTGGGTCTGAAGCACATAAAACGAATGAGGCTAAAAATATAGGTGATCATTTTTAATAATTTTATAAATTACCTAATACAATGTCTCATAAATAGGACATCATTAAATGTAAAGACTAACAATACTATTTAATAGAAGCTTTTGGTAGTCATGATCTAAAATATTTGTGGTTCTCTAAGTCAATTTTAAGCATTGATGTTTTATTGATTCCAGAAAAACTTCATGTAAAATCGCTTTGTTCAATGCTACAGTACTCAACATGTAGACATTTACAACCCCATAAAAGCACCCTTGAGAGAAATTTGCCAAGAACTAATAATCGAGATATTATACAGTCAGCCAACTGCAATCTTTTTTAGACAGTAGAATCATGAACTATATTTTCTATTTCAGCATCTACAGTAAGATTTTGTTTCAGAATTACAATAAGAAATAATTCAACTCCATAGTATATTGTGAGACAATATATATTTGGAAATCATTTCACATTCTTTGTCCTTTAAAGCACACTGAAATTCTCATTTAATGCACTAAAAATGTGCAATGAAATAATAAACAATAAATTTATATTAGCCATTCTATTACTTTTTTCTGAGGGAAAAATGCAATGATTGTAAAAGAGGTCTTGAAAAACTGTATATGCTCTGAATATCATTAGTTGAAGAGGAAATAGATGAAAGGCATTTTTACATTGTAGATATGTTCATATATGTTTTAAATAAGTTTGTTGTAATATGATGAATCTAGGAAATCATGTAGAGGCAGAATTACAGGGGAAAGTGATTCCCAAGGTGACATAGAAAATGAGAGAGTGAGTTGGACACCTGGAATAAATTGTGGAACTAATAGACAATCTGTTTTTTTGGAAATAAATGTAGTGATAATGTAGCCTTATGGGAAATACATAGAGGGAGACTCAGACACACATCATTGTGCTTTTTGAGCCTCTCTAAGAATAATCAGAAAAATCAAGCCCTTGCAATCCACTCTGTGCAACCCCAAAGACACTCAAGTCTCCAAGTGCCTCTGAGTTTCCCAACACACCCTGCTCACTGTTGCGAAGTCAGGAAACCACTGCCTGGATCCCTGGAAAGTTACCCTGCTTGCTGTGTAAGGTTGCTTTGCCCACGCCCCGCTGTTACCACCAGGTCAATTCAGCCTCCCGTCCTTGAGTGGAGGGGACTCGCTTCTGCAGGAGCTAGAATGACTCTGAGACGGACGTGCCTTCATTTTTGTATTTGTCCTATGCCTATCTGAGCTGCATCAAGTTCCTACTGTTCTTCCCTGCCCTGCCTCCGCCCCACTTTGAACTTAATTCTCAAGGCATGTATTTTGTTTCGCTTTGTTCTTTTCTCAATTTTTGTTTCAGTTCAGCAGGCACACGTGCAGGTCTGTTGCATGGTAGGTTGCCTGTCACTAGGGTTTTGTAGACAAATGACTTTGTCACCCAGGTAGTCAGCAAAGTGCCCGATAGGTGGTGTTTTGACCCTTACACTCCTCCCACTCTCCCCCGTAAGCAGCCTCACTGTCTGTTGTTCCTCTCTTTGTGTCCATGTGTGCTCAATGTTTAGCTCCCACTTAGAAGTGACAACATGTAGCATTTGCTTTGTTCTGTTCCTGCATTACTTGGCTGAGCCTAGATTAATGATGCATCCATGTTGCTGTAAAGGACATAATTTCATTCTTTTTTACTGCTGCACAGTATTACCTGGTATATTTGTACCACATTTTCTTTGATGAGCATTTAGGTGGATTCCACATCTTTGGTATTGTGAGTAGTGAGTAGTGCTGCGATGAACATACAAGTGCAAGTGGGTTTTTTTTTGTTTTTTTTTTTTTTTTTTTTTTTGGTAGAACAATCTATTTTCTTTGGGATATAAACTCAGCAATAGGATTGCTGGATTTTAAGTTTTTTGAAAAATCTGCAAACTTCTTTCCACAATGGTTGAGTTAATTTATATTCCCAGTAGTGTATAAGTGTTCCCTTTTGTCCACAACCCCGAGTCATATGTCAAAATGAGATTGTTCTTATATCCAGGTTCAGTATAAGGATACACAGAAAGCTTTCCAGTCATGAAATACAGTAGAAGGTAAAGAATAGATCCTCAGAAGCAAGTGATTTCACCATGGGCAAACATAAGTAGGGAAAAGGTTTAAAGTAGTTGTTATCCTAATAAATAAGTAAACAAACAAAACATACTTGACAAAACAATCTCAAAACATTAAAACTAATGTCAAAAGAAAGAGTGTTTAAATAGGCAGAAGTCTAAATGCCTTCGAGTCAACCTATAACCCTGACATCCCTCATCCCCGCCCCGGTCCCAAAGCTCCCACGCCCTGCAGGGAGGTCCCTGCACCTGAGTTTCCCCTTCTCATCTCAGCCTCATCTTCCCTTCTCAGTCCAGAACCTCACTGCTCTACCTCTGCTTCCACTCCTGACGCCACTCTGTCAACCTTCTCACTGTGTACCTAGTGTGTTTTTTCATTTTTCATTACTTTTTTTTTGAGAGGGAGTCTCACTCAATCACCAAGGCTGGAGTACAGTGGCATGATCTTGGCTCACTGCAACCTCCGCCTCCACAGTTCAAGCGATTCTCCTGCCTCAGCCTCCCAAGTAGCTGTGATTACAGATGCCCACCACCATGCCAAGCTAATTTTTGTAGTTTTAGTAAGGATGGAATTTCGCCATGTTGGCCAGGCTGGTCTTGAACTACTGACCTCAGATGATTTGCCCACCTTGGCCTCCCAAAGTGCTGGAATTACAGGTGTGAGCCACTGTACCAGGCCCTTTTTAAAATTACTTTTTAAAAGTGACTCTTCACTTGTTAAATCTCTTCAACGATTCCTCTTGTTTTTAGGGAAAGAACCGATTCTCTTTGCCTGGCTCTCACAACAGGAATAATCTGATTTCTGACATGAGTGCCCCTCCAGATGAAGATCACATTCGCCAGCCCCACAGAACTAATCACTCTCTGTAGATTCCACCATGACATCACAGTCCCAGCCTTCCCACTTAATCTTTAGTCTGCCTGTAAAGTAGTCCCCTCCTTTATCTAACTCCAAAGTCCATACTCAGTCCATGAGTCACATCATTCAGAAAGTCCTTCCTGACTCCACCTGAGATTTCATGCACCGTGCACATTCATCTGAGTGTATTTGTGCTGTCTGTTCCTTTAAATGCCTCTTCTAGTTGACTGCATCCATGTGTATATGTGAATATCTCCAAATCAGTATTGCTGTGGATGGCTGATGGTCACAGGTTAAAATTAGGAGCCTTTCAGATGTAGACTATAAATTGTAATTAACTATTGTTTTATAATTAGTATTATTCAAACTTAATTCATGGCTTATTTTGGAGACCCCTGCATCCACTGTAAAACTGTGTAATAAATCTAAACATACTTTTTAAAGGATATTTTTACTATTATTTATGATTATAATTAATTAAGTACATAGCAAAAGATTCTTTTTCTTCGAAGGATTGGTTCTGAATGAAATATGTAATTATCTGTTTTATTATAACAAGTCTGATTCGGATTTTTTAGGTTAGGCTTTTCTTTTCTTTTTTTTTTATTACTTGTCACATTAGTGGGAAGTGTGTTTAAACAACATAAAATACATCAATCTGTTTTTAAGATCAATGTGGAAAAAAGTAAAGATTACATGAAAGATGGAAAACAAGTAGATCAAAATAGTAGATGGCCAAGAATACATAAACAAAAGGAAAAAAGGAAAATTGGTAAAAATAATCAGCAGGAGTACATAAGAAATAGTGAAAAAATAAAAAGCAAAAAACCTCAGACATATGAGATATTTGATATGAGAAAAAAATGTTGAAATAAAAGTAAGCTGTATCATGAACAAATCTAGGAAATAGAAAACATTGCTAATGCAGTGGTAGTAAAATTCTGTTCTTTCTTGCAGAACCAAATATAAAATTTTTAGAAGATATTTTCTTCTAAGAGAGTAGGAAACAGGACACAGTTTTGATCTTGTTTATTGTTAGTGAAAGTTTGAATTACATGTGACACATTTTCTAGCATAAGTGGTTTTCCAGAATACTTAGAATTCATGTTCAAGGATAAATCACAATTTGTTCAAACCATTGTTAATTTTATCTCTTTTGAAATCTATATTATTTTCAAAAATTTCTCACTGCCTTTAAATGTTCCCATATAGGAATTTTGTATGGCCCAATTTAACATGCATGATTATATACATATATATGTTATATATACATGTATGTATCAATATTTTATATATGATATAAATGATATATGTCTCACATTTTATATATGATATATATCATATATGTCATATGGTACATAAGATATATACCATATATCATATATAAAGTTTTATTAATTGATATATCTTAAAGGAAGAGAAGAAAATGCAACACAAATTAGGGGAATTAGTTAATACTTTTGAGAGTGAATTTTCTATGATTACTGTATTTATTTAAACTTTGACATTAACAGTAGTAAAGATACTTCCCAGAAAGAAATGCCATCACACTTATTTTTAGTTTTTTAGCTAAAGGACATAAGATGATTTGATAATGAATTTTACTTTTATACTGGTAAAATAAAAACAAAGCAAAAATAATACTGTAAATACGCTTAGAAGGTTTTCCTCTCATTGTTAACTTTAACGATAAGGCATTGCACCTTTAAGTAGTCAGTTATTACCAATTGCTTAAAAACAGCAATCCACTTTTCATACAGCCAGAGTGAACTAGGTACTGGCTTTACTATTGCCATGGGAACCCATGTTGCAACCTGTGTTACCAGGTTCTGAAATGCCTTAAAGCACTTCGTTTTTCTGTGAGAATGCAGGCGGTTATCCTATTTTTATTTATATATGGGTATTTCTGCTCGGTTTTAGCTTTAGATATGTTTCAGTTTATTGCTTTGAAAGCATGTAAGAGATATATACTCAAGCTAGCTCATGTAAGAAGTGGGCTTATGTAATCCCAGCACTTTGGGAGGCCGAGGCGGGTGGATCACGAGGTCAAGAGATCGAGACCATCCTGGTCAACATGGTGAAACCCCGTCTCTACTAAAAATACAAAAATTAGCTGGGCATGGTGGCACGTGCCTGTAGTCCCAGCTACTCGGGAGGCTGAGGCAGGAGAATTGCTTGAACCTGGGAGGTGGAGGTTTCGGTGAGCCGAGATCACGCCATTGCACTCCAGCCTGGGTAACAAGAGCGAAACTCCGTCTCAAAAAAAAAAAAAAAAAAAAAAAGAAGTGGGCTTAATGGAAGAATGAATAAAAATCAAATGTTCAGTCTTATTCAGACACTTCTGAACAGACACAAGTTCAACTCCTGAGCCACATTCTCAATTTCAGATTCCTGAGAAAAATGTCTAATTGATCCAGTGATCCAGCTGATCTTTTTGCCAGTGGTCATGGAATTTTGGCTGGTCTACTTATTGGCTACTCTTGGGTTAGACACTTCTTCGTAGTCCAATCAACTGTATGTGAGAAGAGCATGTAATCTAGAGTATATATGAAATACTAGAGATGGCATGGGTAGTACTTGTTGAGTACTTCTTAATAAGTTATACTCATTTATTTATTCAGGTACTCCGCAAGTATTTGTAGAATTCTATTCTCGGCAGACATTTGATTAGGTATTAGGAAAGCATAGCTGATTGAAAGCAGGCAAGCTACCCACTGTCCATAACTCTTACAGTGTTGGGAAGGGACGATGTCAATAAACTAAAAACATGAACACGATAATGGCAGGTAGTGATAAGTTGTGTAAGTGAATAAACAGAATAGCATAACACTGGGATCAGCAAGCTTCTTTAAGGTTTGGGAAGATTTTAGGCATCTACTTAACCCTGCCACTTGAAGGGTGAAAGCAGCCATAGACAATACCACACAAACGAACAGTGTGGCTGTATTCCAATGAAACTTTTTATTTAGAAAACCATGGTGGTGGGCTGTGGTTAGCCTGGGGCCATAAGGTGCTGACACCTACTACAGAGAATAACACAGCAGTGCTGGGTAGGTGAGCATAACCTTGTAGATAATGCAGTCGGAAGATTCCTCTCTGAAGAAGTAATATCTGGACTAAGATGCAAATTATGTGAAGGAACCAGATACAGGTGGAACTGCAGGAATGCTCACCAGGCAGAGGGAGCACCGATTGCAAGAATCTTGAGAAGAAGGAGCTTGAAAAGTTCAAAGAAAATAGAGGAGACTGAAATGGCTGGAGTTTGATGAGAAACTGAGAAAGCACTATAACTAAGGGTTGAAGGGTTGACATATGTCAGGTTATGTAGCTGACAAAATTGAAGACAAAACTGAATAACCTGGAAAAATCGTAACTAGGTCAGCCAGAGCTAATGAGCAGTCTTCCAGGGGCATTGCTATGACTCCGTCAACTATTCACTCCTTCCCTGACCCTCTCTACATGAGTTCAGTACATTGGAAAAGAAACCAGTTGTCAGTGACTAGACACATAGGTTGAGTCTACAAGACCACAAAGAGTGGAGGCAAGGATGTTTGCCAAAGTGAAACTAAAGCTCTATGAGCAGAAGAAGGAAGGACCCATGATAAACATGGAAGAACACAAATCGGTATCCACTGCTGTTGTTTAGGGAGCTTCTTCAGCAGTGAAGAAAACTGATCTCAGTTAAGCTGATGTCAAACTCTGTTGATGAACAGATACAGCCAGAGGAATGATGACCAGACCATTTTTTTTTTTTCACTAGGAAATGACTTTCTTGATCCCTGCGAATATTCGTTATTTCAAAATCTACTTTGCTGGAAAGTATAGCCATTACAGCTATTTTTAAAAAACAATTTCAACTTTTATTTTGGATCCAGGAGTGCATATGCAGATTTCTTATAAGGGTAAGGTTTAGGGTACAATTGATCCCGTCACCCAGATAGTGAGTATAGTACCTAATAGGTTGTTTTTAGACCCTCCTTATCTGGTAGTTCCCAGAGTCTATTGTTGACATCTTTAATGTCCATGTGTATCCAACATTCAGCTCCTACTCATATGTGAAAACATGTGGTATTTGTTGTTTTATTCCTGCACGAATTTGCTTAGGATAATGCCCTCCAGTTGTTGTCCATGTTGCTGCAAAGGACATGACTTTATTCCTTTCTATGGCTGCAGAGCATTTCCGGGTATTTACATACCACATTCTCTTTGTTCACTGTTGATAGGTATTTAGGTTGAATCCATGTCTTTGATATTGTGACTAGTGCTTCAATAAACATGTGAGTGCATGTGTCTTTTGGTTAAAACAATTTATTTTCTTTTGAATATATACCCAAGATGGGACTGCTGGGTCAAATGATAGCACTATTACGCTTTTTTGAGAAATTTTCAAACTGCTTTCCACAGTTGCTCAACTAATTTACATTCCTATCAGCAATGTACAAGCATTCCCTTTTCTCCACTGCCTCACCAGCTCTGCTGTTTTTTAACTTTTTAATAATAGTCATTCTCACTGGTATGAGATGGTATCTCAGTGAGATCTTGATTTGCATTTCTGTGATGATTAGTGATATTGAACATTTTTTCATGTTTGTTGGCTGCTTGTATGTCTTCTGAGCAGTATCTATGTCTTTTATTTACTTTTTAAAGAAGTTATTTCGGTTTTATTTCCTTGTTGAATTGTTTAAGTTCCTTGTAGATTCTGAATATTAGACCCTTATTGAATGCATAGTTTGCGACTATTTTCTCCTATTTTGTAGGTTATCTGTTTACTCTCTTGATGGTTTCTTCTTTTGCTGTGCAGAAGCTCTTTAGTTTAATTATGTTTCATTTGTCCATTTTCGCTTTTGTTGCAATTTCAACTATTTTTTAATCCATAGTAACTTTGTATAACTTTTATTTACTTATAGCTTATTTGTGCCTTTATACTTTAAAAGGGTCCCTTGTGGGCATTCTATAGGCAATTATTTTTTAGCCAGTGTTATAATTCCTGACTTTTAATAGGTCTGTTTGGACTATTTATATTAACAAAATTATTGATTCAGTTGGATTTTAATCTACCATATTCCTAGTTTTTCCTGTTTGATTAATCTTTTGTTTGTCCTTCTATTTTTTCTTCTTTAGTGGGTTAATTTAATAATTTCATTATCCAGTGGTTCAAATTGGCTTATTCAATTAAACAATTCTTTTTGTTGACTTATAAACTATATCTCTATGGGGTCTGTGTGTGTAGTGGGAGCAGCTGTAGTAGTAGTGGCAGGCGTTTTAAGGGTTATGGTATATAGTACTAGTGGCAATAGTTTTAAGGGTTATTCATTTTCAATTTTTTAAATATTTATTTATTTGTTTGTTTATATTTTTTTGAGATCGGCTGGAGTGCAGTGGCATGATCTCAGCTCACTGCAACATCTGCCTCCCAGGTTCAAGTGATTCTCCTGCCTCAGGAGTGACTCTCTTTGCCTCCCGTGTGTGCCACCATGCCCAGCTATTTTTTGTATTTTTAGTAGAGACAGGATTTCACCATGTTAACCAGGCTGGTCTCAGACTCCTGACCTCAGGTGATCCATGCGTCTCTGCCTTCCAAAGTGCTTGGATTACAGGCATAAGCCACCACGCCCAGCCTATAATGTTAATTCAGAGTTGTCTATCTTCAAGTAATATTATTCCAATTTACATGTAGAATAAGAACCATATGACTATATAATTCTATTTCCCTCTCTTGGACTTTGTGCAATTATCATATATTTTACTTCTACATACACTAATGTCATGCTATATTTTTTTTGTCTTAGATATGCATTTTTAAGAATAATTACATTATAATGGAAAATTCATTGCTATTCACACAGTTATCATTTTTAGGGTTCTTTATTTCGTTGTGGAGATCCAGATTTTTCATCTCAGACATTGTGGATTTTATTGCAAGAAGTTTAATCAGGGTCTTTTATAATATTATCCATGTCTCTACATAACATGCTCATATTTTCCTCTAGTTTTTTGAATATATGACATACAGTTATAATTTCTATGTATTGGTCTGTAAATTCTATATATGTCATTTCTGTGTTGATTTCAATCTATGGACTTCTTTCTTACCGTTATGAATTCCATTTTGCTCTTTTACTGAATGCCCATACTTTTTTACTTAATTTAATAACAATCATTTGGAATTTTATCATTTTATGTCATGAATAATTTTTGCATTCCTATAAATATTCTTGAGCTCTGTTTTAAGATGCAGTTTTATTACTCGGGAGTAGTTCAATCTCTCAGGTTCTTATTTTTAATCTTAGGTAGGACCAGGGTAGCATTTATTTTAGGATAACTTCTTCTGCTTCTTGAGGCAAAACCCTTTTAAGTACTCTACCCAATGACCTATAAACTATAAGATTTCTACTCTGGGTTTGGGGAACAGAAAATATGTCTGGCCTGTGTGAGTTTCAAGGATTACTTTTCTAATCATTTTAGATGATTCTTTCCCCAGACTACAGTAGCTTCCTCCTACCCTTCTACTGATCAGTTTTCAGCTGAAGAGACAAGACAGACCTTCTGCAAATCCTCAGTGGTCTCTCTGTCCAGCTCTCCTCACTAGTTCTCAGCCTTATGTGGTTTAGCTGCACTGGCCTCTCCAGACTTTGTCTCCTTAACTCAGGTAGGATGCTGCATCCCCTCACTTCCTGTCTCTGAGCTTTTTCAGGAACTGCCTCCAGGAAATATACTTTGGAAATTTGGAGTTTATGTCATCGGTTTCCCGTTCCTCTAAGATTTCTCCGCTCCGATGCTTGCTGTCTAATTAATGTCTTAAAACTCGTTTTCTCTAATATTGCACCTGTTTTTTCATTATTTTAAGGAAAAGGATAAATCTAAGTCCCATGACTACATCTTGGCTAGAAATGAAAGTCCTCAGTGTTTTAATTTTTTTTCTGCTTTTCCATAAATATTCCTGGCACCTTTGTTTGTACACAGCAGCTTCTAGATGATCACATCATAATTCCTAAGAAATCTTATAATCTGAAAATGTTGAAGAGTTTCCCGGAAATCCCCAAAGGCACTCTGAGATCAGCATTTAAATTCCAAGAGGGAATGAATGAATAAGGATGTCATTTGTTGACAGGTTTGCAAAACTATCACTCTTAGGTAAATCATTTATATGATATCTGCTTGGCTAGTTTATTTAATAATATTTATTGTGAGCCTTTAATACTTGTTTTTAAAATAAAGGACAATTGTGTCTTAAAATATACCTATTTTATTTCCATTGGCCATTGTTTGCAAATGGTGGTATTTTTATTACTAGCCTTATCATCAGATTATCCAGATTGATAGTGCAGGACAGTAAAGATATACATTCTGTTAGATTCACCTTACTGCTGGAAAACACCTTCTTCTCTGTCCCCCTCTGACTTCTGACACAAAGTGGATGAATGCTTTCTCCACAGAAGAATGGAGCTCATTTTTCATGATCAATCTACAAAAACCCAAAGGTATCCAAAATAGTTGAATAGATTTTTTAGACTGTTAGAACTGGAAGGTAGATCAGACAATCTAGCTGAATCATTTTGATGTATTTTACCTGGAAAACTTATAAACCACAATGCAGATTTTAATAATTAAGCAACTGAACTTGAAATAAATTGCTCAATATATCAAAAATGATTTTTAAAAAATCCACTACAGTACCTAAATAAATTATTGAATATCTCCAAGAATGGAGATTTTAATAAATTATGTCTAAGGATACCCTGTAGGCATCAACATAAGAAAAAAAGTGTTTAATACAAATTCAAAATTTTAAGTTTTTATGCCTTTATTTTTTTTGGACAATATACCATTTCTTATTAAAAGTGAAGAAATGATGCTGACCAAGGAGCCTTATTCAAACTCTATTTTGAATGATTTTTTTTGTGTGTTGAATACACTTATTTAATATTTTTACCATTTATGTGTCTTTATTTTATTCTTTTTAGAAAGTCAAAATCAAACTAGCTGATTATTTTTAAATATCTTATTACTTATAATGTTATATTGGATGCTAAATATGTAATACATAAAGTTCATGTCTCAAATGTGATTAAATATTCACCTAAATTATAATATTAAATAATGCATTTAATGTATGCACTTTATATTATGCAACCGAGATGTACTCAGATTTTTAATTAATTTCATATTGTTGGACATTTACCCATGTGTCAGTTAGCTATAATACGCCTTTCGGTAAACTAACCCTCAATTTTATTGCTTAATGCAACAATCATGTGTCGTCACAGATCTCTGTGTCTGCTGAGGTTCAGAAGACACACTGGCCTTTGTGGGGGGCTCTGCTGATCTTGACAGGGCTCAGTCAAGCACCTGGTACTTAGATATCAATCCTCAGAACCAGGCTGGGCTCCACTGGGGTGCTTCAGCTCTGCTCCACACCTCTCATTCTACCTCTGGAATCAGCAGGCTAGTCTCAATATGCTTCTCATGGCAAGGACAGAAATGCCAGACAGCATGTCTGTCTGGGTGTTTCTTCCTTAGTCTGTCATTCTCTCATTCTTCTTTTTCTTTCTCTTCCTCTGCCTCCTATTCTTTGTTTCTCCTCCTCCTGCTCTCCACCTTCCTGCTCCTCCTTCTCCTCTCGCTTTCTCTTTCTCGATAGAATGCCAGCATCTAGCATTTTTGCTAAACTGACAAATCCAAATGGAGATTATAGCTTTTGGCCTAAGCATTTAAGTACATTTCTTTAAACCTTCCTTCAAAGGTTTAGTGAAGTAACACTTAAACTCATTGCATGATTTGTCGAGGGTAGCCTTGGCCCCACTGCTCCTATTACTTCAAAAATAATCACTTAAATGCATCTTTCTCTAAACCAATGAGTCAAGCAAGGTTCTGAAGGGACATCAAAATCTCCAGCTTGAGCTGCCAGTAAATTGTGCTTTATGTAGTTGTGCTGACCTTTGCCTATTTGAGTGATATATTTGCTGTCTTTGTTTTTATTTTATTTTTGATGGATACTAACTACAGCCAACATATAGGATGTCAAATTGCTCTTTTTGAAATTGATTTCATTTTTCAAATACCTAATTGGCATCAGACACTCTTCTTTTTTCTTTTCTACCTCTTTCTCCATAGAACAAATTTATAGTGTTCTATTTGTCACTTAATTTTTTATTCTATTTTTTAAATAAAAGAATGGCCTGTTCTCTATTTTCATTATTTTAGATTTTTCACTTAACTAAAATATGTTTGTATATAGTTGGCCACATGAAAAACAGATTCCTCATAAAAATTTTTACTAACTAGTAAACTGTTACCTAACTATGTCAATTACTAAGACTTTAGTTTAGATAGGATGATTTTCCTCCCCTATTTAATTATCTTGAAGAGTTGAAGTTAATCATATACTTGTTTAAAATTAATGCAATGTGAGGATCACTATCAAACTACTAAACATAATGATAACCCCTGGTCATGGAATATATGTTTATGTCTCTCTCCAAAATTCATACATTGAATGTTAAACCCGGATGAGATGATATCAGGAGGTGTGGCCTCTGAGGGGTAGTTAGGTCATGAAAATGGGACCCTCATGATGGGATTAGTGTTTTATAAGAAGAAAAAGGAGCGACTGAGCTTCCTAACCACTTCTCCATAACAGGCCATGTGAGAACAAACCAAACACATGGTCATCTGCAAACCAGGAAGAGATTCCCCACCAGACACTGAACCTGCTGGAGCTTGGCTCTTGGACTTCCAGTCTCCAGAACTGTAAAAAATGCATTTTTATTGTTTAAGCTGGCCATTTGTTGTTTTGTTATAGCAGTCTGAATAGATTAAGATACCCCTTTAATAGAAGAACCCTATTTAAAAACTCATAACAATTTGTTGTTACTTGAGAAGATATTGTGTTGGTGGCCTTTCAGAGAGGTCATTAAACATCCAGTGGCTCTTCCTTCCCACCTTTTGAACAATAACAAAAGCAAAATTGAGAGGCTAAATGATATTCTTAAAGTATCGTGGTCTACTTTGAACACCGATACTGGAATATGAATTAATTCAATCAGGCAGAAATGTAGTAAGGAATATTTTTCACATTTGATTATGCCATTAGATGTTTTCTAGAACTTAAACATGATGGGCCGGGCATGGTGGTTCACACCCGTAATATCAGCACTTTGGGAGGTTGAGACGAGCGAATTACAAGGTCAGGAGTTCAGGAGCAGCCTCGCCAAGATGGTGAAACCCCGTCTCTACTAAAAATACAAAAATTAGCTGGGTGTGGTAGTGAGTGCTTGTAATCCCAGCTATTTTGGAGACTGAGGCAGAGAATTGCCTGAACCTGGTAGGTGGAGGTTGCAGTGAGCCAAGATCACACCACTGCACTCCAGCCTAGGTGACACAACAAGACTCTGTCTCAAAAAAACTTAAACATGATATTATAAATGTAAGTAAAACTTCAGTTCATTGTTTGAAAGCCTACTGTTTATTTTCCAGTCCAAATATTAGATTTACAATATAATGAAATGATGTGTAATAATTTATATATGATATGTAATAAATGAATAAATTAGAACTAATATCCACTGAATATCTACTGCATATTACTGCATTGTGCGAGGTGTTTCACATCTACTAATTCATTTAATCCTGATCATAATTCTGCCTAGTAAGCGTTTACCTTTTTTTGCAGATGAGGAAATTGAAGATTGGGAAGTCCAAATTATTTGTCCAACAACACATAGTTAATATGAAGTAGAGCTAGGTTTCCAAATGGATGTGCCTGATTCAAAAGTCTGTTTCTTCCTATTAAGACTGGAGCTGCAGTGGCATTTGCCTCTAAGTTATCTTATGCTTAAACAAGAAAACCTCATAGAATGTGGATTTTCAGTAGCAAGATCATGAGTTTCAACACTCTTGCCTCTGCTTAAATTTTCTAATTTTAGGCTCAATTTTCTCATCACAAACTTCCCCTTTCTAGAGAACCCTTCTAACCTACAGGCCTATATGAATGCCATTTCTTTTTTTTACTGCTCTTCTTGAGCTACTGGGCCATGGAAATTCTATCCACCTAATCCGACAACTAAGAATGGAATGGTGAGATCCATTCTATTTCACCTGATCTAACAGCTTTTCTACTTTTCTTTGGAAATGATCACAATTATTTATCCATGGCTCTTGGTCCTCACTGTTCACTGTTCACAGATGTGGAGGTCTGAGAAAGGTGTTCTGGAAATCTTAGTGCACACTATGGGGTTTTAATGCATATAATACAAATAAAAGTAAAAAGCTACTGTTAATGTTAAGGTACTGTAAGTGCTAATGACATTTTTGTTTGGGACCTTACCTTTCCATTGAACAGAGAACCAGGCTGCCCTTGTGTTCTCTGCACATTTCAGCCCCTCCCTGGGAGCCTGCTGCCCGCTCAGTGTGGCCAGTGCTCCAAGTGCATTGCCAGATTCATCCGTCACAGCCATGTTCCAGCGAGGGTTGCTACCCCCATAGAACACAAAAGCAAGATTTGACACATTAAGTGAAATTGTCACTGAGCTCCTAAGTAAAGAGTAGATATGTCTGATTCTAAAACTTAAATTCATATCCACTGAGATTTGGTGCCTCCAGGAATAGCAAACAGATTCAGAGATGTTAAATGCTAAAAAGCCAGTAGCAATGATTGCAAGTCACTCCCAGACCCTTTCAAGGCTAGGAATCTTTTTATTTTATCAAGGTTGACTCACCCCCATGGATGCATGCATAAAGCATTTAGACTTGATGAGCCTGCCTTGAATTATTGTCACAGACAATGGTACTTAAAGGAGCAGAAATTCCTTCTTCCTTTTCCAACTCAGCTATCAATGTGTTGTGCAATCAAAATGGTGTGTTTTATTGGAACTCTCTCTCTGTATTTCATTTCTATGAATGTGTATTTCCTTACAGAAACTCACACCAATCTTAGGGAAACTAGAACATGGCAAATCTCTACAGTTAAGACATTTTGAAACTTCTATTTGCCCTGAAGCCAAAAGCACCATAACTGCTATCATCACTCATCATTTTAATTGCTCGTTTCCTGTCTGGAATTGTGCTATAAAACTCAGTGTCGTACTTGCCATTTTGATTTTGATTCTAGTTCTCAATCATAGTTTTGAAAAGTTGCTTCGATGAAGGGCTCAAGTATTGCAGTTATAGAGGTCACTACCTATAATCTCTCTAATAAAAAATTTCACATGAATCGCAGCCATTCTAATGACATTGCAGCCATGCTACATTGCTCATAATTCAGAATATAACACAGAGCCCTCACAGGTCTTTTAGACAGGCTGGTTTTTTAAAATCTGTTTAAAAAGCAAAAGAAAAGTGAAGGCTTCCATAAGGATCAGGATGCTCATACTTGGTTAGGCAAGTAGAAAAAGGTTTTATAAAGAATTGATTACTGGCAATAATTAATGATTAATATGTGCATTAACTTCATAAACTTTAAATATAAACTTTAGCCTTGCTTTGCTAATGTCAAATCATTTTATATGTAACTAAAATAGTAATTAAAATAGATTACTATTTCCATTAAAATTCCCATACTCTTCTCTACAATTGTTACAATAAGCCTTTTTTTCCCCAGCAGTCACTTCAAAGCATTTTTTTGAGTGCTTTTTTTATATATTTCTTTCTTATGCTGTTTGTTCACAAAGTTAATAATAAGGTTTTTAAACGGTGCCAGCTTTTTTCTTACAGTGTTTCAGTGTCTGAATAAAGAACTGTCTATGTTAAGAATGCACTTGTTCCTAAGATCATCTCTCAAGAAGCCGAGAGGATGTGCTGCTCATCATTGTGCCAGCCGCTCAGCAACCTGAGACCCCAGGCTTTGAGACATCATGTTCTTCTCGGGTTTCACTGGCTCCCTGGTGCCATCCCAGCTGTGGCAATTCAAGCATCATCATTGTTTGTGTTGAAGGCACAACAAAAGTGGATGAGCTTTGCCAGCCTCATATCTCCTTGAGACCAGGAGTTTGAGATCAACTTGGGCAACATGCTGAGATCTTGTCTCAAAAGAAGGAAGGAAGGAAGGAGAAAGAAGGAAATAAAGAGAGAAAGAAAAGAAAGAAAGAAGAAAGAAAAGAAAGAAAGAAAGAAAAAGAAAGAAAGGAAAGAAAGAAAGAAAGAAAGAATGAAAGAAAGAAAGAAAGAAAGAAAGAAAGAAAGAAAGAAAGAAAAAGAAAAGAAAGAAAGAAAACGAAAAAGAAAGGAGGGAAGGAAGGGAAAGAAAGAAAGAAAGACTATTAACCTAATTAGTCTGGTATGGTGGCACATGCCTGTAGTCTCAGCCTGGGAGGTGGAGGCTGAAGTGAGCTGAGATCCTGCCACTGCATTCCATGAAACTTTGTCTCAAAAGAAAAAAATTTTTTTAAAAAAGCAAAAGAGGTGAGCAGATGCTAGTTTCAGCAGATTTCTCTTCCTTTTTCCTAACTAGAGTTAAGTCTTTCCACCACTCCTTGCTAAAATGTTTAGAGAGTGTTTGCTGAGGCCTGGTGAAAATCAGCTATTTAATCAATTAAAATATTTATTTAGAGTCATCTATGTGCCATTCACTAAGTTTTTGATTAGCCATACCTAGAAGACCTGTGGAAGATAGCTTGTTTAAGATTCTATGAAAATGTTGATGTCTTTGGATAAAAGTACTAAAGTTGGGTTTATAAGCGAAGACCAGGAGAGAATGAATTATTCACAGTCATGTGTGAATGTCTGGAAAGACAATGGGACTGTTCACTGGAGGATCTGAGATGCTGTGTTAAGGACAAAGCAGACGAGTAAGACAGATGACTAAGCTAATGACTCTGTGACCCAAGATTCATGTCCAATTTTCCTGCTCAAAAGCAAAACTGCACAGTAGGCGAAATCAGGTACAGATTTGCAACTTCATCTTACTTTCTTTCATTCTTTGATTGATTCAACCTCAACTTCTTTACCAATATTATATTTTGCTGAAATATTAGCACAGTAATATGAAAAGCCTAGACTATAGGAAGTTAATGAAACCATACAGAAAGCCACATGTCAGGAGAAACATCATTGGACTAAGATGTGGACTAAACTGTGTCCCCAAAAATTCCTGTGTAGAAGCCCTAACCCCCAGTGTGTTGGCATTTGGAGGTGGGGCATTTGGGATGTTACTATTACACATTTAAATGATGTCATGAGAGTTGGGCCCTCATGACAGGATTAGCACTCACAGCTGATCTTGGACTTCCCAGCCTCCATGAATGTGAAAAATAAATTTCTTTTCTTTTCCTTTGTTTTTGTTTTTTCTTTTTTTTTGAGATGGAGTCTTGCTCTGTCACCCAGGCTGGAGTGCAGTGGTGCAATCTCAGCTCACTGCAACCTCTGCCTTCCAGGTTCAAGCGATTCTTCTGCCTCAACCTCCTGAGTAGCTGGGATTACAGGCATGCACCACCACATCGGCTAATTTTTGTGTTTTCAGTAGAGACAGGGTTTCACCATGTTGGCCAGCCTGGTCTTGAACTCCCGACCTCAGGTAATCTGCCTGCCTTGGCATCCCAAAGTGCTGGGATTACAGGCATGAGCCATGGCACCCAGCCTGAGAAATACATTTCTGTTTCTTAACTCTCCCAGGTTATGGCACAATGGGAGAGTTAAGTGACTAGTTAACTGACCAATAACACAATGGGTTAGACACTCTCTAAGAAGACATGTAAAAATCATTCTGGCTTATTTAGGAAGTGTTTTTGTTACAGATGCTCTGATTCATTTTGTCAAGAAGTGTTTTAAAAACAACTTTATATGAGTTTACATATAATCACAAAGAAGATGCCCACCAGTTGGGCCAGTCCAGTGTCCTGTTTTCATGAGGAACACAGTCTGGAGGAGACTGACATTAACCGTATTGGTTTCAATGGCGTATCATGAATTGAGAGGAATGTTTTGGAGGCAAAGCATGATTGTCACCTGAAATTGCATAGCAATTAAGGAAACCTACCAAGACAGGAGACAGTTTCATGGATATTCATGTGTCCTGAAGTCTGCAGGACTACAGGCAATAACTAGGAAATAATTTTAGGTTGGTAACTACGGAGGGAAGAATGGCCCATAGTGGATGCAAGCATGGAGTGCCCTGGGTACTGAGAGGACCAGAGCTGCTGCAGTGCAGGAGGTGAGCAGAGTAGTAATACCAGATGAGGTTAAAAGCAAATAGGAGCCAGAAGTTAAGGATCTGTTATCCTCTAAAAGTCACACTGGGTTGTCACAGGTGGTAAGTGATGGGAAGGAGTGTCATGAACAACACTGCATTTTGGAGTCAGGTTGCAGAGTGATGAAAGTTTCGGAGAGGGTCATGGGTCAGGTGTGAGGAAAACCATCACCTGAGTTATAGATAGTAGCAGTCCAAACGAAGGTAGCAGTAGATGAGATAAAGTTGGCAGATTTGAGAGATACAGAGGAGAAATGGTGAGAAATGGACCAGGACAGCCTTCATGCATGTGGGAAGCAAGGGAAAGGGAATTGGTTGAGAGTCTTTCAGTTTCTGTCTTACGAACCAGGGGGCTATGGGGATATTGTACAGCATTGCCCTTAGCTGATGGCGGTGGCCTTGAACCCTTAGACCACAAGATATTCTGATAGTTTAAAAGGAAGAAAGATCCCCTTAGTATGTGTTGATGTTTCCAGAAGCTTTGGGAGCCCTCTCTAGCAGTGGTTACATAAGCCACATTGTTAAAGCTTACCACAGCAAGGATCAGAGAAAAGGTAAAAGGATTTCACTGGAATTACCCAGTCTATGCTGCGCTGTGTCCCAGCTACCTGTCTTCTTTCCATGTTGAGAACTGTCTTCATGGGTCCAGCTTCCTAGGATATACAGTAAAATGTAAAAAGAAAAAAAAAATCAGGACCCTTAAGATTATGGAAGAGTCAGTGGAATCTACATGGACTTGTTTGTAGTCACAGGCATGAAAACAATGAGAAATGATGCCCTGACTTTCATTAGCAGATGCTTGGAACACTGACTTCTGGTTTTGATGAGGAAAAAGTTTCTGGTATTTGAAGTTCCCAATAGTCTTCAGAGGAGGTAAGATGCAACCCAAATAAGCTGTGAGTGGGAAGTAACGTGGAAATCCACAGGCACTAACAGACATCCTTGTTATGATTGCAGGAGCTGTAGGAAGAGAATTTGTCTCTGCTGCGGAAATTTATCTCATCCAGTAAGTATAAAATACCCCCGAGGGGAAGCTTTTCCCTTTGCCTTTGTGTGTGTGTGTGTGTGTGTGTGTGTGTGTGTGTGTGTGTGAATTCACTTTATTTCTCTTGTATGAAAACCCTATGTTGTAGCCACAGCTGGAGCTTGGGTCCTCTGCACGGAGACTCTGGTGTGGGTCTTGACGAGGTGGTCAGTGAACTCCTGATAGGGAGACTTGGTGAATACAGTCTCCTTCCAGAGGTCGGGGATCAGGTAGCTGTAAGTCTTAGAGATGGCATCAAAGGTGGCCTTGGCGAAGTTGCCCAGGTGGCAGTGCAGCCCCTGGCTGAGATGTAGCAGCCATCGATACCAGCCATCATGAGCAGCTTCTTGGGCACAGGTGCTGAGACGATGCCACTGCCGCTGGGCACAGGGATGAGGCGCACCAGCAGAGCCACAGTGGCCTGTCACCTTGCAAGGGACGGTATGGGGCTTGCCGATCTTGTTCCCCCAGTAGCCTCTGCGCACGGGGACAATGGAGAGCTTGGCCAGGATGATGGCCCCACGACGGCAGTGGCCACCTCCTTGGAACACTTAACACCCAGACCGACGTGACCATTGTAGTCCCCAATAGCAACAAATGCATTGAACCTGGTGCACTGGCCAGCACGGGTCTGCTTCTGCACCGGCATCATCTTCAAAACCTCACCCTTGAGAGACGCCCCCAGGAAAAAGTCAGTGATCTCAGATTCCTTGATGGGCAGAGAGAACTCTTTGCCTTTTTAAAAAACATTTGTTGGGATGACTGGATATACTGCATGTGTATTAATTATATTCTGAAAATGGAACATGACAAATCAGATAATTCACCAAAAGAACAGCCTGCTGAGAAGGGACTTGAAGGGGAACTTACACCCGTGAGCTCAGTTGATGGCAATCAGGAAAAATAGAAACAGACTCCCGGGAAGGCTGTGAGAGGCACGTTTTGCCTAGGTTCTCCACGTGGATGTGGATGACATTATAAAGAATTATTTAAGGGTACCGTTGCCTTAAAGAATCAGGGAGGGAATCAGTGTCAAATTCACTGATGACCAAACATGTCAATTAGCATTTAAAGCTGAAGCGACAGGCATGAACTCACCTAAGGTGACTACAGAGCATGTAGATCCCCCAAATAAAAGCCAACAGTACCTGACAAACCACAGGAACCGGAAAGCACTGGGATCCCATAGCGGGAGACCTGCCCAAAGCGCTTGGCTGAGCAGCGATTCTGCTAGAGGCCGACGGACAAGGGAGAGGCCACGGGCTGAGACTCCCATGCTCCTGAGTGCCCTGGAAAATGTCCACACAGCGGCCCTGGCTCCTGGGGCATCTCAGGAGGACAGGTGAATCCTCCTCTTCCCTTCATCCATAAAAGGAGACTCAGAAGAGGCCAGTGGCATGTCTAAGCAGTTACACCACAGGGCTTTTATTTGAATCACATTTAACAACACGATTCAGGCCAGGCACAGTAGCTCAGGCCTGTAATCCCAGCATTTTGGAAGGCTGAGGCAGGAGGATCATTTGAGCCCAGAAGTTCGATACCAGCCTGGGCAACATAGTGAGACCCTGTCTCTACAAAAAGTACAAAAATGAGCCAGGTATGGTGACACGCCTAGAGTCCCAGCTACTTGGAAGACTGAGGTGGGAGTCTTGAGCCTTGGGAGGTTGAGGCGGTAGTGAACTGTGTTCACACCAGTGCACTCCAGCCTGGGCAGCAGAGCAAGACCCTGTCTCAAAAATCAAAACCAAAAACAATGTGACTCATGGATAAGGCTGGCTGATCTTAAGGTTGACCTTGACAAGCTGGTGTGCACTGGAAGGCCACAGTCTAAGGTACAATATTATTTAAGGCTCAGTAACTCACATCTGATAAATCTCCTGCTACTGAACAACTCGGAGTTCATATGTCTTAGGTCCGTTTTTTCAGAAAACAAATTCTGAAATCGCACACAGGAAGTGAAACGGGAGGGACTCAGGAGCAAGCCATTAGGAAGCAAATGATGCAGGTCAGAGCGAAGACAGAATCTGAAAGTGATGCAGCCTCAGCAGGGCCTCAGCCACCCCTTGGAGCTCTGGAGCTTACAGCACCATGCAGGCCGTTCCCAGGAGCCTCAGAGGTGAGCCCTTCTCAGGCAGCACTTCCCTTGCTGGTCTGCGCAGACCTGGGCTGTGTGCATTCAGCAAAGGGCCCCATGGGACCAAAGGGTCAGACACGCTCCTGGCCCTGTCAACACCAGGGTTGCTGTGGAGGGAAATGATGTCCTCTGGCCAGCCATTTAAAAATGGGAATCAGCTGGGCATGGTGGCTCACGCCTGTAATCCCAGCACTTTGGGAGGCCAAGGTGGGCAGATCACCTGAGGTCAGGAGTTCAAGACCAGCCTGGCCAACACGGTGAAACCCCATTTCTACTAAAAATAAAAAATTAGCCGGGTGTGGTGGCACACATCTGTAGTCCCAGCTACTCAGGAGGCCGAGGCAGGAGAATCTCTTGAACCAGGAGGTGGAGGCTGCAGTGAGCTGAGATTGTGCCACTACACTCCAGCCTGGGTGACAAAGTGAGACTCCATCTCAAAAAAAAATAGAAAAAAGAAATTGGGAAGTTGAACGTGCAACCATGTTGCCAGTGTGAGCTGCTGCCATTGAGCTTAGAGCCCTGCGAAACCAGATACTGAATGCAAGGCATGGATGGAATCCATTTTCTCTGATTCTGATTTCAACAGGCAGGCACACTGCAGTTAACGCTTCTTTAAAAAATTGCGTGACTAAGGGTGTTCCTGTGTGTTACTCTGTCTGTTAGAGTGGGTTTGCATGACTTTGAAAATTGTTCAAGAATGTTGGAGCCCAGGAGCCATGGGATCTACAGCTGGACCGCTGGGTTCCAACCCTGTGCTTCAGTTTAGTCATCTGCAAAACCAGGACTCGATGGCAGGTACCAAGTGAGAGTGTGGGCAGGTTTAACTGAGGTAATGAGGTGAAGCGCGTCAACACCACTGTCCTACAGGGAGGTGAGGGGAGTGGCACAGAGAAGTTTAGATTTTCTAGGGACGACATTAAAAATGGAGAAAAAAAAACGAAATTAATTTTAGCATTTGCTTTATTTAACTGAATATATAATCATTCTACACACAACGAAATAAAAATAATAGATCTGTTTTACATACCTTTTTATACTATGTTTCCAAGTCCAGTCTGTACTTTACACCGAATAACACATTTCAGTTGCAAATAGCCACATTCAACTCCTCTGCAACCCCGGGAGGGTAAGCACCGTCACAGTGAACAGTAGGGACTAGGAACCACCCCGGTATATGGTCGATGCTTGATAAAAATTAGTTTTTAGTATTTTATTTTGTTTTAGCTAATATGTTCTTGCCTAAATTGATAAGTTTTATAATATTTTAACTTCCTATGCTTTCAGTATAAATATTACATATTTTAAAATTCTACTACCTTCTCCTTTATATAAACATACACATGCCCTTTTAAATAAAAGAAGTTTTAAAAGTTGTTTATTTGTTTGTATTTTCTTGAAGAGAGAATAAAATGGGCTCAATTTATATAAATTAGTTTTTCAAGACATCAAAGTGGCATGTTATCACAGCTATCACACTGGATTACAAATTAAAATTTGAGACATTTCAGAAAATCTAGTCTTTCAACTAGAGGGAGTTTTAGGGCCCC
Organism: Alouatta palliata; assembly: GCA_004027835.1. Classification (NCBI taxonomy): domain Eukaryota; kingdom Metazoa; phylum Chordata; class Mammalia; order Primates; family Atelidae; genus Alouatta; species Alouatta palliata. The sequence goes on along the minus strand of PVKV010002242.1, from coordinate 94,410 downwards.
ATTTTGAAGAAGGAAAGCTATTTACACAGAGTAGCCAGAATTGGCTAACATTTCAGTGGACATATTTAGCATTTATATATCAGTTTTAAAATATTTGTCCTAGAAGAATTAAAATGTGCTTATGATATTTCTGAAAGAAAATATCACATAGGTTGGACTTTTATTCCTCACAAATATATAGAAGGTAATTTTTTTACTGTAACAGATATTTTTGTTGTTTGAAAGAAGAACAATTGACACTGGGATTCCTCCGTGTAAATTCACACAATTTGGATTTTTTCTGCTTCTCTTTACCTGGTCAGGGCTGCTCCAATTTAAGCCCCAAAGATTGTCAAAATGTGAAGGAACAGATGATTTATTCTTATTTGAAGACTATCTAACCTTAAAGTTAAAGGAGAGAGAAATGCTCTTTCTTTCGATACATGTAAATTCAGTTAAATGGCATTTTTTCAGACTATGAAAAGTAAGCATATGTGTTAGCTCAACTAGAATTTCCTATTTCTCACCTCTGCTTGCAAGGGGCTTGTTAGGTTCCCTGAATGTTCTGTCGTTTTTGTGTCTGCACTGGTTGGCTCTTCCTGTGACTTGGGATTCAGAATTGAATTGAGATCACTAGGTGACAATGCCTTAGTCAAACTGGCATGTGTAATAATAAATGTTGACACACTGGGTGGAGAAGCTTCCATTCAATCCCAAGTCTTCTTCCTCCCAGTAAAGTGTTTGTTTCTCGGTCCTCCCACTGTGTCCTGAACTGGGGTTGCAATATTTATTTATTCATTTATTTATTTAGTACTCGTGCAAATGCCAGGGATGCAAGTGTAGCTTTGATATGTGGGGATCCGTTGGGTGGTGGTGGAATCTAGGTTTGGGTGTTTCCATCACCAATGTATATTAGTACAATATACATTGTACTAATTGTAACCTGTGACCTTCAGTCATGTGTAGCTATATTGATTTGGAGATACTTGCATATGCACATAGATGCAGCCAATTAGAAGACATATTCAAAGAGATATGAGATCGCTTCGGTTGGTTTTGTGTGTGTGTGTGTGTGTGTGTGTGTGTGTGTGTGAGAGAGAGAGAGAGAGAGAGAGAGAGAGAGAGAGATTGAGATCTGGGCACAGGGATGGTGTGAGGATGGGAGCAGCAACTTGAAGGTATAACTTAAAGGGAAAACTTAACTTCAAAATAAAAGGAATAATATATGTCAATAAATGGTAAAGAAAATATGTCTTAAGCTGTGACAGACTTTTAGGATTAGGGTTACAGTGACTTTGATGCAGCTTTCAACTGTTTTTATCATAAGAACTACTGACTCCAAAACCTAATACCAACTCGTATCCTTTTCATAATCTTTTGGGTCTCTTAAGTCTACCTAGCTATTTCCAAATGATTTAATTTTCTGAAACAGGAGCGATGTGTATATTTTTATACATTAAAATGAACTCAACTATAATATAATGGGGTCCAAAGGAGACACACATCACGTTGGCTAAGCCTTAGCTGATAGTTCAGCATCCTAAACTCTTCACTGGGAATAAAAGCTTTCGCCCAGCTAACCAACCATGTGATTGGGGGAATTAAAAGTCTCCTATGTGGAAGGATGGCAGATTCTTTTCATGAAATTTACAACTGTAAATATAAGCTCATCACCCATCACCGTAAGCAAGGAAAAAAGAATAGCAGCTTCCCAGTGGATCTGGTATGCCCATATATTAGCATATTTATTTGGCCTTTGGATTCCTAACTGTGTGTGCAAGACTGGAAAAACCTGACAAGAGTTTAGGGAAAAGCGATGAAAATGATTAAGGGGCTGTTTGCGTTGATTTATGAAGACATGTTAAATGAATTCAATATGAATAACTTTCCTCAGTGACGACCAGGGAAAGCCATAATAATGTCTACAAATATGTGTTGGGTGTGAACACTGAAAAGTGAGATGGATGAGGTTACAGAAGAAGATGATAGGAATAATGAGATGGAATTGGCAGGTTTATAAGGAAAAAAATAAGTGTGTTCATTTTATGCCTCTGAGAAGTGTCCACTAATGAAGAGGCCCCATGTTGTTGAGAAGCACTCAGACAGCAGAGCCGAGGCTGAGGGAGGCTATTGTAAACATGCGTGTGGGTGAGCCAGGGTGCTAGCAAGGGCTCTGAGAGTGGAGCTGGGGCTATTGTGCTCACACAGTGGCCATATTTGGGTCCATATTTCCTTATGGCTTGTGTAGAAAAGCCAGTAGAGGCTCAGAACTCCTTGGTCTGGACTCCATGCTAGCTTCACTGTTTGCCCTTGTCTATGCCTGCACTCTTTTCATGAAATACTGAGGCCTGTTCTCCTTAATTAGCAGCTTTGGTGCAAACGGTAATTTCAAAAAATCATTTCCACTCCTCCCACCCAAGGGCATAAAGACATGGTATTAAAATGTCTGTTTACTTTTTAAGCTCCATATCCTCTTCCTCCCTCCTTTGCTCTCTGATGCCTGAGTCTTTGTAGGCATAAGGAGAAACTGGGGAAGGAGGGAGGGCATTGTCCCACGGTCCTGCTTACTCATCACTCCATAAGGCTTTCCTTTTAAAAATGAGGAGTGATATGGCTAATAATTAATGAACTCAGCTGAGACAAATGACTATTAAGTTTAATAAAGCCTTAACAATTAACATTTTAACCATTATTTCATGGGAAGCGAAACATTAGATTAGTTATGCATGTAGGAAGTAATCAGCTAAGAATTACTCATTTTTAACTAATTATAATTACCCTGTTCATTTCTATTGGGTCTTTTACTGAGAATCTCAGCCTGTGTTCGTATCACAGCTTTAAAAAGGATAAATGCTACTGAAAGTGTAATCTTTAAAGTGCAGTTGGGAATTCATTTTTCAAATGAAAGAACAATAATTTTTAAAGCAGCCATATTGGTGTCTATTTAAATATCTATAGCTTATGGAGAAAAAGAGTGATGGCTTACATATCAATCAAGTAAATATCTTGAGTGAGAAAATGTTATAGATTTTCAATGAAGTCATAATAATTTTTTGTTCAGATTTTGCTGTCAGTTTTGAGCACTTGAAGGAAAGTTAGAGTAAGAAAATAGCCAAAAATGTATCGTTTACCAATAGGTTTATACAAGCCATGATTAAAATGGAATTCCATAGTGAAACAATAGTCAATATCATGTTGCAGTTTTTAAATTTTGTATTTTTTTATGTTTACCATTTTTATTCTTAGCATTATATATCCACCTTTTCATCCTACCAGTGGGATAGCAGGATGTGTAGTGGTCGACATGTCCCTTTAAAAATTAACTTTAATGTCTTAAGGATGCTTTCAAATAAGTTACAAGAAGAGATTATAAGTGAAATACAATTTTTTTCAAAGATAATAAAAGATATTTCAGAATTTGTTGTGAAACAGGAAAACGGGAAACCATCTTTACAGAATTAATGCCAGGACAAAACCTTTAGGAAATTTAGAGGCAGATGGATTCTAACATCTATAATCTGACACAAAAGTACAACATGTTTAGTCACTTTGCCTTATACCTAGAATTTATATTCAATGATAATCATAATGTTTAGAACCCTTGAATACAGATTGCTCTGAAGCCCATATGACACAAATTTTGACCTTTTAAATCAGGAAAAATTTTTCTTGCAAGCCAGAATTCTAATTGCATTTAAATTTGTATAATAACATGTGCTGATGCAAAAACTGTCCTTTAATTTCCCATGACAATCTAATTAAAATGTATGACTTACATGTAAATTGAACTACATCTAACTTGTAGTGACGTAACATCCTGCTCTGAGCTCTTGAGCTTTAATTCAATATCTGGTTACGTTAAAGCCTCTTTTGTGAGTCTCGCTGAGTATGTACGCATACAGGTGCGTAAGGTTAGTGAAAGAAAATGGAATATCCTTTTTATAATAATGGAAATCAGCAATTAGCTTTCTAATGCCTTGAAAATTATAGTTCTAAAACTTCTGAGCTCTTATCATTGTCCTTGAGAAGATGGGTAACCCACTGGTTAGATACTTTGGATTACAAGACATTATCAACATAAACAAAATTTTTATGGTAATGTTTTAGTCAAAGTATAGTGACCATTTAAGGAAACATTACTGTTGACTGCCAAAGATGACATGCTAAAATACATTGCTTTGTTTCCTAGAAGTCTCTGTATTTCTACTATTCTGATTCTCTCTTCTCTGTTCTCATCTTTTATATAACACTTGCCAAAAATCAAAGCACTTACTGTTCATGAATGTGCATATTGAAATATTTTCAGTTTACTGTAAGATTAACACATGGGCCTTTGCCTTTCAAGTTTTATTAATAATAAATAACTTTTTCTGTCTTACATTTTTTTTTAGTATTAATTTTGAAAGTGTCCCTTTTGGAAGGAAGAAGAAAAGGATATGAATTGTAGATTCTGTAAAACATGGTTCATAAATGAGCATAAGCATTTGTCAGCAATTTTATTATCAAGAAAAATTTCCTGGACTAAGATGCCTCAGCATATGAGTCAGGAAACCTCTTCAGTGTCTTAGCTTCTACCTTCACAGGCATAGGATTTGCTTGTGGCATTTCAAGACTTATTTAACATGCATTTTCAAAGTGATGTCTAACTCCTATAAAATGTTCATGCAGAAAAGTCACTCATGGGGCTCACAAGTGTGAGGTATTATATTCAGCATGTGAGGGTTGTCAAAGCAGGGTCTCTGCATTCAAAGAAGGAACTGTAATAGGAGAGAGGGTAGGAACAGCCTGTGTGCAGGCATCAGGTGCTGTACCAGGTCCTAGAGGAAGGAATCACCCGCAGCAGCTCAGCAGAGGCTTCCCGGTGCTGGTGATAACGCAGCTTTACAGGAAGATCACAGAACAGTCAATGCCTGGCCAAGGTGCTTTGTTTATTTCCTCTGTAGTAAATGTGATATGAATTGTATAATCTGACAGACAATTCACTTCTTGCTGTAGATCAGATGATTCTGAGAAACAATAGGTTGGAGAATGGTGGAAACGTAACTTATTGGGATGTTTCTAATGAAAACAAGGTAAATGGGTGCTCTCTTGCTTTATCTTTTGATTTGCCTTGGAAATTCCATGTTATTTTTGTTTTCTCAGCTCGTTCTTGGGTTTCTGAAAGGGTTAGGATCAGAATCCTGAATCTGTAGAGTGGCAGAAGAATTACCTCAAACCAAATGCCGGAATGCTCTTAGAGCTTCTGTGCAGTGTGTTCTCTTTGTCAAGTGCAGATAAAACCATGCATTGTCCTGTAAAGAAAGGCAGCCAAGGCCAAGTGACTGATGCCATATTTCTGTGGAAGAAGCTGCGGCACCAAAGGCCGTGGCTTTGATGCGTGTGTCCTAATGGCCTCAGCACCACTTACTTCCAGGTCTTGGACCACCTGGTCACTGCGTCAGATAAAGGAGATTACATAGGGACTAAAAGCAATACGTGTATGAAAGATGCAAGGCACTTACTACTTTTACTGGTGTAATAAGAAAATAACTGTGGAATAAAAAGGCTATTTTCTTGGATAAAAGCTTTTTTGTTTTCAAAGCTCCGTTGGCCATGTAGTCTTTTCCATCATTGTTGTCCACTCTAGATCCATCGTCCTTCATTTCCAAAGAGGCTTCCACTCTCTACCTGTTTTTTTTTTTTCACTAATTGCCATTTTCAGATTGCATTTTATTCTCCAAACAATATTTCAACAATGATGCATGTTCTGTCTTCTCTGTTCACTTCTGCAATAATAACTCTTTCGACCCTGAGTACAACACAGGAGCAACTCCATAAGTCAGAGAGATAAAAAGGCATTCTCTAAAAGAACTGAGCCCTGAAGAGAGGAGGTCGGCATTCTAGACCAGAAAGAAAAACCAAAGATTATCTTCTGTCCCTCTGTCGGCCTGGTGACACTCAGAGGCCACTCAAATTGCTTTCTTGTGGAAAGGAGAAAGTCCTTCCTCTTGGAATCAATTCTAATCCTTTTATATCAATTCAGACAGAAATTCTAAGCACACAGGTATTTGTGTGTGTGTGTGTGTGTGTGTGTGTGTCATTCTCATTTGGAAATAGGTAAAATGTATGACTTTCCCATTGTGTTAGAGTAAAGAGAACAGACATGAGAAACATCAAGGGACCATTAGAATAAAGTCTGAATAATAATGTTGAGAATGATAACAAATATATTTTGAAATATGTTTGAAAACATTATGAAATGTAACATCTCATTTAAGGCTCCCCTAGCTTTGTGAGTGAGGGTTAGCATCCGCAAAGGGCACTCCAGTCATAAACAGCTGATATTTATCACACACACATTGCTGTAAGAGACAAGCTCAATGAGTATGTGTGAGAGGCTCTCGCTGAGAAACCTGGCAGGGAAAATAGTATTAGTGATTTATACATGAAGGAACTGTGGCTGAAAGAGACTTCATAATTTGGTAGCAGTTTTAGAAACTCTAAGACATTTACGTTGTAGTCCTTTTACTCTTCCTTGTCCTTTGGTAAATGTTTAGGAATTCCCAAGTCTTATCGAAACACTAAGCTGTAGATTTTGGACAGCCCAACACAAATAGCGTGTATGTGTGTGTGCTGAGCACCTATGTACGCATATGTTATGAATGCTAACTAGAAACAAAGTGGAAACAATGACCACGTCCAACTAAGTTTTAGGAAAGGCTCTAAAAAGACAGTGGTACTGAGCAGAGCCTGGGGGATGGGTAGGTTCCTCCACCTATTCATTCAACAAAACATTTTGATGGACTGCTTTGTGGCTGGCATTTCGCTTGTCTCTGCGGCTAAGCCAGGCTCAGTTCCTGCCACCAGGGTGTGTAGGTTCAAGCCCAGCATGATGCCTTACAGATTGGAATTGTTGGCTTAATTCATAATAGGAGGCATGACTGTACACTAGGTGTATGTCCATGTCCCAGGTCAGGTGCTCTGGGAGACTGAGACGTGTTCATAGAGGTTAAAGGGGAGTGCTTTTGAGAGTGACATCAGTGAGGGCTGAGAAAGCAGTATTGCACAGAGGGGTAACCGGACAATGATGTAAACACAACAAAAGACTCCACTCATTCCAGAGTTCTGAACAAGAAATGGTGCTTTGAAACTGTTCCAAATGGAGGCAAGGGGCTTAGGCTTTCATTCCTCATATTGACCAGTCCTTGCATGTGAGCTGCAGTCAAAAAGAGGCATGACCTTGAACAAGCAAAAGAACATTCCAGAGAGGGAGTGCCCTCCTCTGTCAGGGTGGCCCCATCTGGAAATGGTCCCACTGAAGCAGTGGTAGACATTATGGGAGTCTGGTCCACTCACTATTGAAGCTTCGTGTGTGCCTGGCAATGTTTGTGTTGGATCCCAGAGGCCCCACCTCTATCTTACAATAGTTTGCTGCTGGGCTGACCATATGATGTAGTAGGTCCAACAGAACCCATGTCATGCAGTATAACCCTCGCCACATGTGATCTCCTCCTCCTGGCACTGTGTGTCCCAGGACCCGGGAGAATTCTAGGAGCTATTTTTCAAGTGATATATAATTCCTCACTGCAGAGGGCATGGACTTCTTTCAGGACTTTGGCGTACCCATTGAGCATCTCCTTTCAAGGCTTCTCAGAAATGCCAATCAGTATCTTTCCACCAGCAAGACCTCTAAGGTTATGGGTTTTCTGGATTATAAGCAGCAGGAACACTTGCAATGCAGCCCCCACCTTGCATGCTCTGGGTCTCACTGCAAATGGGCTTTCACATCACCCCATATACATTCGGACTAGTGTTTCCTCACATAAAATATCTGCATCTGTAACACAAAGAAATTTACCAGGTGTTATATTTTTTGATAGTTAGGAACTATCAGATGATTTCTTCTTCACTTTAAAGAGGAAGGTTCTACATACATCAGTTTTATGGACCCATAACTCTTCACAGATGTGGCCAGGCACTGAATAGTCACAGGGTTTTCCCCGTCCTCTGAAATATGAACAGTTTACTATGTCTTCAAACGTACATGTCGGTTGTGTATCACCTGGGCTGATTAACGTGGTATAATGAACACGGTGGACCAGTACCACGTCAGGCAGAATGTCCATAAAGTCCAGAGACCTCAAGGCAAAGACTGGGAAGTTATGGGGACAATGCTTCTCATCTCTCCCAAGAGCATGTAAACTGCTTCTGGGAAAGACTGCAACCATCAGATTAATGATGTCATGCCATGGATGGAGCTAACACACGGGCACAGCCGTGGTGATGAGAGTTTTTTTCTGGCTGTTTGGAGGGGGCTCTATAGGTGAGTTAAATGTAAATACCATGGGGCCACCATCGTTTAGGCTTTGGGTGGAAAATGTTCTTGGTTACTTTGAAATACAAGATTCCCCTGGGCTCCCTCACAAAAGTCCTTCTTGCCCTTGCTAGGAGACAGCAGCCTCACTGTGCCTAGAGAACGTGCACCGGTCTCCCCTGAGGGGGACGCACCGCTAGGTGATAGCTGCCCTCCTCCGTATCTGCTGCCGCTGCCCCAGTACCATGCAGGATGGTACTGAAAATATTTTCCAGCATGGGCTAACGGGAATAATGTATCTGGATCAGGAAAAAGGGATTATTTACCAAAAGCTTTGCAAAAGCAGGTCATATACACTGGCAGAATGTGTTCTGAAAGTATCAGATCAAGGTTTGGATGAGGCTGAATATAAGACAATAAGAAAGACCTAATTGATGTGAGGGAAATTATTCTATAATTCAGAAATCAGTGACTGTCAAAGATACCTGGTCTTATCTAATGAAGCGTTCTGTATCACTGAATTTGGCACACAGGTATTGAGGTGGGAATGCTAGAACTGCTTTGATGGCATTGAGAAAGCAGGAAGATATTTCAGGAAGATAGACATGCTAGAAAGAACTTTATACCTGAAGTCAGGAAGTCATCACCTGACCCTATGCCCTGGGAAGATGCAGGGGACATTCCAGCCATGAAAGCAAGAGAGGATGCTGGACTCACACCAACTTTGTTTCGGCTTGGTGTCGGCTGTGCTTCATGAACCAGTGATGGCAGAGTGTGGTGTTATGGGACTGAGCCCCCTAACATCAATGAGAATGACAAGTGACAGACCAATTGGCAGCACAGGCAATGGCAGGACAACCAGGAGACCTCTGGCCAAGGCTGGTAGACAACGGGCCGTGGTTGTGAGACAGATGGGCAGCCAATAGGGTCTTGCCTGACTTCTTGAGAAAAATCATCAGGAGTAGGCGGGTTAAAGGCTTACATCAGTTAACTCAAAGCAAAATAAAGAGTTGCAGCCCATTTTCAGACCTGACCTATTTCTCGGCTTTAAGTCCTATAAATTTAAGTTGGGCTTGATCTCTTCAAGAGGGACCTGACAAAGCCCCAGTATTGAGTATGCTCAGAAGTGATGCCTCCAGTCATCACTCACCATGGCACCTATACCAATCTCCTGGAAAGAGTCGGTCCTGGGGAAGGGGACAGACAGATCTCACAGGGCTGTCCCATGCAGAGTCAGCTGAAGCAGAAACGTCAAATACCAGAGAACTCAAAATTCCAACATGGCCCTTCTGTTACAGATGGGCATGTCAAGGCCAGATCATGACCGTGGTCCTATTGTGTCCACCGCATCCTGGATACAGTGGTCTCCAGACCCACCATGAGTAATCTTTCCAGTCTCTGAGTATATAATTGGGATGAATACACTTAGCAGATGAAAGATCCCTCACATTTGTTCCGTGATGTGTATGAGCAATTGTCAAAGAAATGGCCAAGCGGAAACCTTGAAACTGCCCCTCCCCACCAAGATGGTGAATCAGAACCAGTACATCAACCCAATGGAAAGGACATAAATTCGTGCCACCCCCAAAGACGTAAGCATGCAGGCATGGTGATCCTCGCTGGTTTCCCCTGTGAGCCGTCTCTGGTCTGTGTGTGATGCAGGTGGATGGTGGCAGATGTTGGGGATGCATGAACCTGCAAGTGTTTCCCCAGTTGCAGTGCTGTGCCAGATGTGACATCCTTACTTGACAGATCGGGAACCTCGGCTGACCTTGGTATCTGGCAAACAGTTTCTTCTCATTCATTATCTGCAGGAAACATGACTCATTCACTGAGAAGGTACAGCAGTGTGCATTCTGTCTCCACGTTTATGCTACCTCTCCTGCTGTCTGTCACAATATAGGCTAAATGGGACAGGATTGTTTGAGTAGTCCACAGAAAGTCACAACGGTTCACAAAATGATGACATCAAATTAATTAGACCTGGGAGAGTGGCAAGGATTCTGGAAGTCGTGCACCAGATGGTGAGAACTAAATTCTACTTAAGATTGAGGAGTCTCAGGTGGTGGTAAGAATTTTAGGGGTCGATGATTGGGCACATGGTGAGACATGCCATTCAAGGTAAAGAAGAAGCTATTACATTTTGTACCTGCATCATAAAGAAAGAAGCCAACTACTCTTAGTGGAACTCTGTGATTTTGGAGTTAGAACCTAGAAAACACTCTTCCAAGCCATTTATGAGGTGCCTTGGAAAGCTGCCCTTTTTTTTTCTTTTTTTGAGACAGAGTCTCACCCTGTCACCTAGGTGGGAGTGCAGTGGTGTGATTATGGCTCACAGCAGCCTTGACCTCTTGGGCTCAAGCAATCCTCCTGTCCCAGCTTACCAGGTAGCTGGGACTACAGGTGCACACCACCACACACAACTATTTTATTTTTTTCTTTCTTGAAGAGAAAAGTCTCACTGTTTTTCCAGGCTGGTCTTAAACTCCTGAGCTCAAGTAATTGCCCTGCCTCAGCCTCTCAAAGTGATGAGATTACAGGGGTAAGCCACTCCATTAGGTACAGGACAAGGGCTTAGAACAAAAGATAACTCTCCATGTTCAACATGGAGTCAAAGTGACCCTCTAACCTGGGCTATGTGAAATAGCAGTTCCCAATGAGCTAGAGCTATCCCTAGTCCATGAGAATGCTGTGTAGACATTTGCTAAGCCTCAGTCAGAGGGTTGCAGTGTAGGCTCCAGAGTCCTGCAGCCTGACCTTACCATCGGCAGCAGAGACCCTGCAGTTTCTGGGTATAGCAGTGGAAGTGGTAGCAGCAGCTACTGTCAGCATCCTGCCCTGGAGTGTCGGGGTAATGGTTGCAGCCCCTGATGGCAGCAACAGTGGCAGCTGTGGCCTCACTGAGCTGTGCTGTGACATGTCCGTCTGTATTTCTGACTGTATGGATTCCTAGGCATCGTTCTTGAACGCTCCTGAATATTCTACGGATTCTTCAATATTTGTACAAATTCCTTTACAGCTTAAGTCATCAGAGTCGGTTGTTGAGTAGTGGTAATGATTGTCCCTGTCCAGCTGCTAGGAGAGCTCCCAGGAGGGCAGAAATTGAGCTGCCTCATGACTGGGTCAAAGTTTGCTGTGTGTGCAGCCAGAGATTTGGATTAAAAAGGGTAGGGGGCATAGCAAATAAAAATCACACAATTAAAGACTTTCAGGGTTTTGTGAACTCTTCGAATCATATTGTTTAATGCCCTCATTTTTCACGTGAAGAAATGAACCTCCCAGAGATGTTAACCCTTTGCTGACATTTCCGTGAGTGCTCGGGGTCTAAGACCCTTGTCTCCCTTTTCCCATGCAAGAGCATTCTGCTCTCCGTCCTCCTGGCTCCTGAGGTGTTGCTTGTTTGTTTGTTTGCTTTTTACCTCTGTAAACACACAAATGGAGGGTACTTTCCCTTGTTAGTTTTATTAATCTCAGGGAACCCAGTTGAATATTATCCAAATGGAGGTCTTTCCCTTATGTCTCAAATACAATATTTTTCCATGTTTCTCAGTGGCTATCAGAAGCTTTATAGACTACGTGTACAATACGATGAAGGACTTTTAACTTTTTGCAGAAATGATGATTGAGTTAAGGATATATAAAGGAGTTAATCAGAAAAGTTTATTAATTAGCATATTTCCAATGGCACTATTGGAACTGATCCATAACATGGCACATAAAGGGCATGCGAAGTTTAAAAATCAATGATCGATTAACAGCCTTCTTTCTTCTGGATCAATTGCACTGAAGTTTTATTAAAGGAATCTTAGATTATTAATAATCAGTCCAATAGTCCCAGGTACAAACTAACCAAAGTATGTCATATGTACTCAGGAAAAAGCAGCAAGAATCTCCCTAGGAATTTTTTGTATATTTATTTGAAAGCATAAATCTTTCTGTTCAAATTGAAATAGCCATATTGTTTAATTTTAGTTTTAAATAACAACAGCAATTAGTCCACTAAAGGAATTAATTGCTTGGAAATTTTCATATTTAAACACAAAGCCATTTCTAAATGACAGTATTGAATATCACTTCAAAGCCTAAGGAAACAATGATATTTCAAAGTAAAGCAGTAAAGCAAAGGTTTCAAACACTTCAAGGCAAGAGTAAAAATACTTGTTTTTGCTTTATTTTCATACATAAGACTGCATTACAAAGAGTGTCATTATGATCAATGCCTATTTTAAGCAACACGTTTCTTATAAACAACCACAGGATTCTAGGCACATAGGCTAATTCAAAATACATTTGAAATGACGGGGTATTTTTCATGCAATCTACTCCTAAAGATTATGATTATTTTCAGAGCTGCAGAATTATAAAACAGACTTTTTTTTTCATTCAAACTCACTCCATAACCACCCTTCTATCTTTTGAAAAAATTTGACACAAAAATAGAATGAGTGATTATCCACATACTCACTTCCATTGAATTGATGAAGTTACCAAATTCTAAGCACTGAAATTGTCCTTTTGGGTGAAAAGTTGTCCGTAGAAGGCCATTCCCTTCCCTTAATCAGATTTTAGAGTTTATGACCAAGAACTTTGGAGCCAGCCAGACTGGGTCAGATATAACTCAAGTACTAATTAACTATGTGACCTTATGTAAATTACATACTCCTTTGAGTATCAAGGTCCTCAGTCATACAAATTATATAACAGTATAATCCATTACTCAGTATATTCAATATAAGCATATTCAATATGCTTATCTCATTTAATCCTGACTATAATATCATTATTGTCAGGATTAAATGAGATAAGCATATAAAGTAATTACTCAACAAAAGGGTGCTTAGTGTTTGTACTAATATGTTATCATGAGTAAAATAACCATACATTATAAAAATTAGATAGAGAAAGGTAATTTTATGAACCTCTATTCCATGAATCCTGGTAAAATAAAGTAACAACTACAAGAAACTGCTAGGAAGAGATAGTTAGAATGAGCCTACAGGGTATGCAAGCCTGATTTGCTGATTAACTTCCTAAGAATTCAGGGTGTCTAGGCAGAGGTAAAAAGTCTTAGGAGGAAAACTAAGCAAAAAAGAACTTTGACCTACTCCACTATTTTGTCAAAGACTACTTACAAAAAGTTCTTTACAGTAGCTAGTTAAAAAAAATTGGTGCTGTCAGGCTAGATTAAATAAAAAATTGCATTACTTAATGTGTAACATGTTTTGTTACAAATTTTGAACAAGATTAGTCAGAAAATATACAACCCAATCAACGCTATGCAACCAGAAAATTAAAATATTGAACGACTTGGTATTTGGAATATCCTTAAAGGCAATTAATTCTTTAGAAATATTTTTAAATAAGAAAATCAAAGCTATTTCAATGTATTTTAGGGTTAGAACAACTAGACATAGACGTTCACATTCAAAACAATTTTAGACAGAGACCTTATAACTTTTACAAAGAAAAAAATCAAAATGAATTGTAGATCTAAATGTAAAAGTGCAAAATTCTAATCAAACAGGATAAAATCTAGGCAACTTTTGATTTGGTTATAACTTTTTAGATACAACAACAAAAGGAAGAACCGTGTGACAATAATTGTTAAGTCAGATTAAGCAAACATTTCTGCTCTGTGAAGACATTGTTAAGAGATTGAAAAGACAAGCCATATGCTGAGAGAAGAATTCTTGGAAAACACATATCTGATAAAGGATTAGTAGTCAAAATATGCAAATAGCTCAACAATAAGAAAACAGCAACCCAATTAATAATAGGCAAAAGACACCACCCCAAAGAAAATACACAGACAGCATATAATCATAGGAAAAGATGCTGGACTTCATATGTTAGTGGGTAAATGAAAATTAAAAGTACAATGAGATCCCACTATATACTTACTAGATTGGACAAAATCCACAGCATGGACAACACCAAATGCTGGTGAGGATGGGGAGCAACAGGAACTCTCGTCCATTGCTGGTGGGAATACAAAATGTTATAGCTGCTTTGGAAGACAGTTTGGCAGTTTCTCACAAAGCTAATCACAGGCTTACCATACAGCCCAGCAATCATGCTCCTGTTTTTCCAAATAAGTTGAAAACTTGTGTCCACACATAACCTGCACAATAAGTGTTTAAACAGCTTTATTAGTAATTAACAAAAACTGGAAGCAACTGAGATCACCTTGAGTAGATAAATGATAAACATTCGTACACACAGGCACTGGAATATTATTCAGCACTAGAATAAATGACCTACGTAGCCGTGGAAAGACAGGGAGGAATCTTAAATGCATATGGCTAAGTGAAAGAAGCCAGTCTTCAAAAGCTTGAGACTGTATGAACCAACTCTATGATATTCTGGAAAAGACACATCTATGGACACAGTAAAAAGATCAGTGGTTGCCAAGAGTTAGGGGAAGGCAGGGAGGAAGTGGTAGAGCACTGAGGATTTTTAGGGTAGTGGAACGATCCTGTACAATACTACAATGGTGGATCCATTGCAGGATGCATAGACAGCAAAAAATAAAGTAAACCTTAACATAAGCTGTGGGCTTCAGCTAAAAATGTGTCAATATTGCCCCCTCAGTTGTAACATGTGTAACACATGAATGCAAGATTTTAATGAAAGAGGAATTTGAAAAAAATCGGAAGAATGGGAACTCTACTTTCTGTGAAATTTTTCTATACACCTAAGGCTACCATAAAAAAACGAAGTGTATGTTTTGAAAAAATAATATGTTTCTTTAGAAGTCCAGGCAGTTATGTAATTGTATTCATATATGCAATATGTTATCCATGTAATTAACATTACCTTGATAGCTACATATCAAATTTTTAAAAATTAAATTTAAATTATTTAATTATTCTGTATCTTTAAAAAATAAATTAAAATTAATTATTCTGTATTTATTATTCCTCATAAATTTGAACATGTGTAAGGATAACAATTGTATAAATTACATGAAGTAATACAGTCCAATTTTTTTCACTTTTCCTATTGGATTTGAAAATTATATTTAGCACATCATATATTTAGTATATAAGGAGATTTATGAAAAAGACTTTGATTTTTAAAATGGTATTTAGTCAACCAGAAATGCCAAGGAATGACATTCTTAGTTGAAATCAGCTTTTTAGAATACTAAAAAAGGATTTAATGAATTTTAGTTTTATATGGTTTTCTTAGTGATTTTTTAGTTTTGTGTAGCACATAATTTGTTATTATTTTTACATTAGGGACCTAACAGGGAAAATGATTAGTTTATTTCCAAGTTGTAACAGAAATAATTTAGAGCTTCTCAATTCAAAAGTGCTTTCAGATATATTCAGCCAATCGTAAGTCTGAGCTCTTGTATGCTACTTGCTGATAAAAACAAGCACTAGTCACATGAACTGTGGGCACACAGCACTAACTGGGAATTTTGTTAAAATGTAGATTCTGATTTGGTGAGTCTAGGGAGAAGTTTGAGGCTCTGGATTTCTAATCAGCTCCCAGGTTATTCTGATGCGGCTGTTCTGCAGACCACACATTAAGAAGCAAACTGTTGGCTCAAACTGATAATCACATGGAGAGAAAATAGGAGAAACGTGTGAGCCATATCTGAATATGTGACTTAAATGCTTATTTATCTGTTTACACATTTGTATTACTTCTCCCGTTAAAAAGAAAGACCCAGATAACAATGATCATCTATCTGTCTATCCTTCTATTCACAATCCATCCATCCTTTCATCCATTCCCTATCCATGTGTCCATTCATCCATCCCTCCATCCATCCAAGAAATACCTTTGAATCTTTTCCACGTATAAAAGACTATCAGAGGCCTAGGAATAGAAGTCCATATCCTAGTAAACCATAGAGTCTGATAGGGGAAAATGTAACAAAATTTCTAAATAAATACATTAAAAATCAATTTAAAAAGTGACGATGCTGTAAAGAAAATATATCGAGAAAATCAACGAAGAGTGATAAAGACAGTCTATCAACTGCCTGGGCTCCTGTCTCCAGGACAGGATTTGAATCTGTGTAAACATGGGCAGGTGACTTTGTGGGCCAGAGCCTCACGTTCTTCCTCTTAAATCTTCTCCTTTAGTGTGATGACACATGTTGTAGTCCCAGCTACTGGGGAGACTGAGGCAGGAGAATCACTTGAACCCAGGAGGCAGAGGTTGCAGTAAGCCGAGATGGTATCATTGCACTCCAGCCTGTGCAACAAGAGCAAAATTAAAACTCTGTCTTAAAAAAAAAAGAAAAAAAATTCTCTCCTTTAAAATCCAGGGATGATTGAATGAGGTAATCCTTGGAAGGACCTAACAATATGTCTCACATGGTGAAAGCACTCAGTAATTGTTAGTTATTCTTATTTTCTGAGGAGCTGGCTTTGGAAACCATAGTTGGTTGCAGTGATGCAGAGAAAGTCATCCCAAGCAGAGACAAGAATTTATGAAAATGTAAAATCTTCTAATATGCCCAGCGACTAGAGAGCAGGAAACAAATCAAGCAATTCAGTGTTTCAAGAATTTGGGTTGAGTGTAGCTGGAAATGGGATGTTAAAGGTAGTTAAGATGTTAGAGATGGATGCTGAAGGAAAATTATGTTTCATACTAAGGAGTTTGACTATTAGCTTGACCTATAGGCCAATGGCTGTCAAACTGCAGCGTGCAAAATAATGCAGACACCTACCCCTCGTCCCAGCTTCTCATACAGTCATTTTCATTTTAACAAGCTGTTGAAGCATGTATTTCAATGGACAAGAGGAAACCAGCAGGGTTCTAAAAGCAGTGAAATATGTGAATGAGGATAGGCCAAATGCAAAGGTGCTGATGTAATTATGCACTATAAGAGAAATCCAGAAATTTATTTCAAATAGAGAACAAACAAAAATTAATTAGTTGGCCTGGGAGAGGGTAACAGAAAGACATTTTGAGCAGACCAGAAGAAATTATAATAGCAATTTTAATAAATTATGCATTTGTAAGTAAAGTTAATGATGGGCCAATAGTTAAAACTAGCCGGGAGTTCAAACAGAAATTGCCTGGCTTCACAAAGAACTTCTGGAGATTTATTTACCTGGGGTATGTGGTCATGTGAAGAAAACTGGACAGAGGCACAGAGGGTCAGGGCACTCTCTGTCTTCATCTCAGAAACACCAGAATTGACCTTGTAATTTTGAAAAATCGATTTCAAAAAAACTGATTTTCAGCAAATCAGTTTACCAGAGAGCTTTTCACCACCTATGGAACAGAATATAATAGAGATTTTCACTTTGGAAAAACAAATTGGCTGTGGAGAACACGTGGATGAACGAATTCTACCTTGAGATTAGGAATCACCATCTTCTCTCTATGTCAACCTTATGAGACATCAATGGGTAAAGAAGACGCAGGGCACATGGAAACATATAATAAAAATTCCTGATCAGGAGTAAAGGAGCTACTGAATGGGACTCCTGAGCAGAATGATTTCCACTATCTCTGAAGCTGTACTCACTGTCTGCTTTACCAAGATAAGAATTGCCACCATCTGAAGATCTACAATAAAGAACATGTGTGAGGATGTGTCTCTCTATGTGCATGTGAAGTGATCTGATTATAAATACATTTAAATCAGGCTGGGTGCTATCACTCACTCCTGTAATCCCAGAACTTTGGGAGGTTAAGGCAGTGGATCACCTGAGGTCAGGAGTTTGAGACCAGCCAGGCCAACATGGCAAAAAACATCTCTACTAAAAATATAAAAATTAGCCAGGGGCGGGCGCGGTGGCTCACGCCTGTAATCCCAGCACTTTGGGAGGCCGAGGCGGGTGGATCACGAGATCAAGAGATCAAGACCATCCTGGTCAACATGATGAAACTCCATCTCTACTAAAAATACAAAAATTAGCCGGGCATGGTGGCACGTGCCTGTAGTCCCAGCTACTGGGGAGGCTGAGGCAAGAGAATTGCTTGAACCCAGGAGGCGGAGGTTGTGGTGGGCCGAGATCGCGCCATTGCACTCCAGCCTGGGTAACAAGAGCGAAACTCCGTCTCAAAAAAAAAAAATTAGCCAGTCATGGCATGTAATTCCAGCTACTCAGGAGGCTGAGGCAGGAGAATCACTTAAACCGGAGGCAGAGGTTGCAGTGAGCTGAAATCACACCACTGCATTCCAGCCTGGGTGACAGAGCAAAACTCAATCTCAAAAAAACAAAACAAAACCACTCTCTCTATATATATGTATAAACCAGACTTTTTGTTTACCAATATTTGTCATGATCTTATACCGCTAAAAATAACATTTCCCATTTTAATAGAGGTGAATGGCATTACTATCTTTGCTTTTTTAGGAAGATAATTCTGACACCTGGGGGACAGTTGGACTGGAAGGTCAAGATCGGTTGTATTCTGATACAAGAAAAAAAAAAGTCCTAATTTGTAGTGTTTGTAGATTTCCCCGCTGTGAATACTCCAGCTATGGTCAGTGTCTTTCTTTTTTAAAGTTTTTAATTTTTGTGGATGCATAGTAGGATATTTATAGGGTACATAACATGTTTTCATGCAGGCATGCAGTGTGAAATAAGCACATCATGAAGCATGGATATCCACCCCCTCAAGCATTCATCCACTGAGTTGCAAATAACCTGATAACCATCCTTCTACTGTCTAACGTAAGTCCAATTGTTTTGATTTTTAGCTCCCACAAATAAGTGAGAACATGTGATATTTGTCTTTCTGTGCAGGGCTTATTTCACTTAACATAATGGTCTCCAGTTCCACCCATGTTATTGCAAATGACTCAATCTCATCCTTTTTTATGTCTGAATAGTACTCCATTGTGCGTAGGTACCATATTTTTTTTTTTGTTTGTTTTTTAACTTTTATTTTAGGTTCAGGGACATATGTGCAGGTTTGTTATACAAGTAAGTTCATGTCACAGGGGGTTGATGTACAGATTATTTCATCAGGTACTAAGCCTAGGCCCCATTAGTTATTTTTTTCTGCTTCTTTTCCTCCTCCCACCCTCCTTAAGTAGACTCCTGTGTGTGTTGTTCCCTTCTTATGGTCAGTTTCAAGCTACCACTTGTTTCACAGGCTCACAAAGTTATTGAGCATTCAGCACTGTGCCCCTGCAGGACTACGGAAGCTGGGCCCCACCCACACTAGGAAAGAGCTCTTCATCATGAGGACAGGCAGGAAACCATGGGCTAACATGAGACCTGGAAGATGGTGGCTGGAAGAAGAGCTCATGCAGGGGTGTTCAAATGCAGCAAAGCCTACGATTTGAAAGACATTTTTGAGACTGATGAAATCTGGCAACTGATGGCATTTTTTTAAAAAAGAGAAACCATGGAAAAATTAAAAGTTTTACCACTTGAAATGTTAACCGAATGATGGTATCTGTGATTGTGATTCAGCAAAAATGAGTAGACATTTGTGGAAAAAAAGAATTCAGTTACATTTCAGCACCCTAAATGCATTAAGCACATCTGTGGGGCTTGGCTTGAGAGAGAACACCAGGCTACGAGATGCTTTCCTATGTAACCAGGGTATAGATATGATAACTATTCTATAGACTCATCTACCCAGGAATTTTATAAGAATTTAACAGAACACATTGAATGAAGTATGTCTTTCCTCCTACAAGCAAACTGACCCTACTCTTTATATTCTGGTTTAAAATGAATAGTATAATTTTCCACTAACCTGCCAAAGTAGGTCTCGAAGTTGTTCCTGGGTCTTTCATCTCCCTGTTGTCAAATATTATTACTTCCTTTTATTCTGTAAGTAAAATCTTCATGGATTTACTCTCAAGTGTAATTTTTAAACTTACTCATTTCTGCTGTAACAAGTAGCTGGGAACTGAGTATCATCCCTAAGAATTCATTTTTATATTTCTGCCACAATTAACTTCTTTTTAAAGTCATGGTATCCATCTTTAATAAGTTGTATTATTGGGAACATGACAAGAATGTGACCAGAAGGATGAAGCAACTGGAAATTGGGTCACTGAGGAAAGGTTAAGAAACGCAAGTGTTTGGCCTGGAGAAGAGAAACCTGGAGAGGAGAACATACGGTAGTTGTTTGTCATCAAGCACAAAGGAAGTGTCATAGGAAAGAGTCCTCAATCTGTGTGTCCCAAAAAGGAAACTCAGATGTCACTGGGGAGGCAGTAGCAAAAATGACTTTGGTTTTGTGCCGGGGGACCCTCCATTGAAGCTAGCCAGATGTAGCTGGAGATGCCTTGGTGCTGGAGGTAGATAGAGCACTGGTGATCACCCAGAGAATCATTTTAAAAGGAATTCTACCAGGTAGGAAGCATTGGGCTGGGGGTTCTTTAAAGACCGGATAAATGAAGGGTTCTATGATTCTCTGAAATGAATGTTCTCCACAAACCCATCATTCCTCCCTAACATTCATGTTTTTCCCAATGACTGAGTTTTGCAAGCCAGTAACACTAAAGAAGAAACATTTATATTCTCTTTGGCAGTAGAGTTATGTTGAATAAAAGGCCTCAATGCTAACAGAGAGAATATGTGTACTTTGGTACACACAGAGAGCTCATTAGTTCTAAATTTAGAAGTAAGATTTAGTGTTGGAGCGACTCCAAGTTTGACTAATACATTTGACGATGTCCTTGTTAGAAAAAAAAAAATACCATGATGGAGAATTCTATTTTTCTAGGTTGGTATGTGTGGGTGGAGAGGGAAAAACACATGCTCTTTTCTATGCGCTAATTCCATCTGTTCACAATTATTGAGTAGGTGTGCCAATCTAATGATGCTCAGTACACAGTAGGTATGCAATGAGTGCTATTAGCCTGGTAGTATTTATAGTTCCTGCTTGAGAGGTAAGTCACTTAACCTAATTCTCAGAGTGTCTGGATTTAAACCAACTGCTCTATTTTTCTCCAGGGCAAGCTATCTGGTAACGAGACAATGGTCAATCACAAGGTGTCATTTTGTTTCAGCAAAGTCTACTGAGCACTTACTAGGTGTAAGTAAACAAAGATAAACATAAGGAAATTAAAAAAATAAGTAACCAAGACGTTGCATTTAAGAATCTGCTCTCAGGGAACTTGGTCTTGACAGAAAGACACATTTGAGTAAGTTAGTATTATTATCAGTGCTCAAAAAGCCTGTTATTTAGCAAATATTTGTTTCCAGGAACTTTAAAAAAGCCCCTGCATAGATAGTTCAAAATTCTTTAACTACCTTGCTTAGAAGCATTCAATAACTTTAAATGAACTATTTCAGAGTAGAGTAGTACTTTACCATATATTTTCTCTCCATGAATATCAAAATAAATAATTTAAAATAATTTGTCAGAAGCTTTATGTATTTTAAAATTAATAATAGAAATATTAAATATCAAGGTATAATGGTTTGATATGTTTAAAATATAATTTTTAATTTTATACCCCCAAAATCAAGACAGTGTTCCCTCTAGGGAATTCTAGACCACGGTGATGTTCCCATCGTAATTATTAGGCTAGCTTTCCCTCCACCATTAACAGCTGCAGGAATGCATCAGCAGGGAGAAGTGGCCACATCACATGGTCAACTGCACACGTATGCCTGTGGTGCCCATTCCTGCAAGCTCTGATGAGGAGAAGCTGGGTGAAATAGCAGGGCAGGTGACTTTTAGTTACAAGCTAAATAACCACTGACATCACCCTAGGATGTCACCATTACATCTGTTTTCCTCTTCCTCCTCTCTCCGACTCTCTTATTGACTTGACTGTAAAGTGGGTGGTCCTCCCATTAGAACTTGAATTTGCACGTTAATATCCACAGAGACTTTTTTTTAACACTATACTCACTCAGATGCATGGGCAATTGTGTTTTAGATGCTGATAATGTGTTAGAGAATTGGCAATGGTGGTGACTCCGGATCGCTACACTGAAGCAAGAAGAGACAAAAAAAATCTAGAGATGGGTAAAAAGAACAAATATTCATGTATACTATATTTTTCCTAAAAAAAAAAAGTCACTTGAAATTGTGATAGGCCCACATGGAATTGGGCTTATAACATGTGGCTAATCATCATTTGATAATACTTAGAAACTGAAAATACTAGCAAATCATAGTATGTCTCTCCATCTCTTCAAATCTGCAAGTTCCTATAATACATAAAAGGATTTTTCCCCAGGGAGACTTTTAACTTCTTTCTTTAGTCGATTCTTTAAAATCTTATAGTTTTTTACCATTAATGCAAATATCTTATATATTATTTTACTTTCTAATTTGTTACTGTTGGTGAAGATCAATGTTATTAATTTTGTAAATTGGTTATTGTAACATGAACTTGATAAACTATTGTGTTTATTCTAATATTAATAATTGTCTGATTCTTTGGCTTTTCTACGTGGATGACTATATCATCTGCAAATAATAACAACTGTAATTCTTCCTTTCCAGCATAGCAGAAATAATTGTGAATATTTTTGGTTTGCTTCTAGTCATAAAGGAATTGTGTCCGAAGTTTTACATAATGTGTAATACTTATGACAGCGTTATGGTATGTAACCAAATTAAGGGATTTCCTAAATCTAATCATGAGAAAATACCTGTCAAAACCAAACTGAGGATGTCCTACCAAATAATTTGCCTCTGAGTTTTAAGAACTGTGAGGGTCTGAGATTTTACTCTGCTTAAAAGCTCAAGTGTGAGCCTGCTACAATGTGATGGATGCCAGCAGAAGACGTAAGACTCCTAAGTCAGAGACAAAGACTTCATTACACACAGCAGTCACAGGAGCAAGAGTACCACCTTCTGCATTGGTTTCCTGAGATCATTTCCCACAAGACAGCACAAAGAGGACCAGCAACACCTGCATATGTCGCAGGTTTTGTTAACAGTAGAGGAACCATGAGCTCAGGGAACCTGAATCTTGCATTAGGTTGATGCGAAAGGAATTGCAGTAAAATGGGCAGTAAGTATGTCCAGAGGGAGAAACTATATTTAACTTCCAAAACTATTTGCCAAACTATCATTTTTAAAATGATAATCTGAAACAAAAGTAGTCAATGTCTTTCCTTGCAAGATATGCAGAAACCTAAGAAAGCGTGGAGAACAGTCATCCTGCAGTAAACTTCAAATTGTCGATATCAAGAAAATCAGGGAAAGCAAGAGGAATTCATCCAGACCAAAGAAACCTAAAGAGACGTGATTAACTGAAAGCTACCTGTGATCCTGAGCTGATTCCTTTTACTATGATAAACATGGAAACAATTGGAGAAATTGGACCTGAGGGTCAGATACAGTAATGCGTCAATGCTGGCTTTCTGACTTTGAGGATTATGAGTATTGAGGTTATGTAGGAGGATGCCCATGCTTGTAGGAAAAAGATACTAAAGTATTTGGTGGTGATGGGCATCCAGTTGACAACTTAACATTTTTTCTATCCTTTTAGTTTTTCTCTAATTTTAGGATTGTTTCAAAGTAACATGGGATTCTGAGGCTTTGGAGAAAAGTAATGCTTCAATTAGCATATCAATGTATTTATACTTTTATTAGTTTATGCATGCTTCAGTGTCTTCCTAAACAATTCTTATCTACATATATATATTAAAATGTCTATCTGTATAACTGAAGTGTTACATATATTATTGTATTATTTTACTTTCATTGTTTCCAATGTTCTTTGTTTTTGACATTATTTCTCTTATTCCACTCTCTGCTTCATTTATTGATATAGTCTCTGTTTCTGAAAATACGAGTTTTTGAGTCTTGATGAAATACATTTAGAGGTATCAGCTTAACTTTCACTACTACTTTCACTTATATTTTGACACATAGTGTTTAATTATTAGTCCATATTAAATATGCTATAATTTCCCTTTTGTTTTCCTATGAATCCGAGAGTAATTTAATAACATGATTTTTTGAGTCATTTGAAAATGTTTAAGCTAGTATTTTATTTAAAACAGAGTCATGTTACTGACTTATTGGAATTTTTTGGAAAGTTGCCTTGTGGTTATTACGTGTAATACATGTTTTTATTTATTACAACTTTTATAAATGTACAGAAATATATTTTTATTTGTGACATGTAGAATTTTACATATATGCATATTTATACACACACAATAGTTCAAGCTTATAAATTATGTTATGTATATCTTCTACATTTTTGCTTATTTATTCTTGTCTTCTTAATCTATAAGCTTTTAAGGAAGGAGTATTACAAATTACATTTACTGTTTTTCTGTCTTTTTCTACAGATCTCTCAGATCTGGTAAATACTGGCACGTGTATTGATGTTTAAAGTGATTATGTATTTAGCTCTCTTTTTTACCAATAAATAATACGTTTTGTTCTTTGGCTTTCAGTGTTATTTGTTTATTCCCATTATATCAAATATTGGTGGACTTTAAAAATAAAATCTGATTTTTTGTTGTTATATTGAGACATGTTTCTAACCTGCTTTTTCCAATTTTGCATTGGAAGTTATTTTTTATTTCATCTTCTTTTCAACTTTGTATTGGATACATCTTTTTCCTCTAGTTTTAGTCATTGGATCTATTTTTATTGATAAGTTGTTTACCTTTAACATAAAAATTATATTAAGATTTAAATATCCTTATGACTTTTGCAGATATATTGTTATATATATTTTTCCTTCATTACAAATACACGAGTGTGTTCTCATGTCAAATTTATTACATCCACACACAAATAATCCCACAACACATGACTATGCCTAGGTTTCTCCTTCTGGCTCCTTCTGAATTGTTAGGTTGCTTCTTGTAGATAGGCAGGCAGGCAGATAGATAGATACATACATACGTACATACATACATACATACATAATAGATGATAGATATTTGCCATTTGTTAAAGGGAACTGGATCACTAGATTGCAGGGACACACATGTCTGAAGTCTGTAGCTTGGCAGGCTGGAAATTTAGGCAAGAGTTGATGTTGCTTCTTGAGTCCTAAACCCTGCAGGGCAGGCCAGGCAGGCTGGAAGCTCAGACAGGCTTTCTATGATGCAAACTTGAGACAGAATTCCTCCTTTAGAAAACCTCAATTATCTCTCTTCAGGCTTTAGACTGACTTCATAAGCCGCAACCGCATTATGAAGGCTAATTTGTTTTACTTTGTCTACTGACTGCAAATATTAATCATATTTTAAAAACAAAAACTTTCATAGCAATATCTAGTCTAGGGTTTATCCAAACAACTGGGCAGCAAAACCCAATCGAGGTGACATGAAATTAACCATCGCAGGTGTTGTGAATACATTTTTTAACCTACCTCTTCTTTAGACAAAAACATTTTAATAAATTTAATTAATCGTATTTTCTGTATTTTTTTGGCTAAATTCTTATTAGTTTATTTTTCCTTTTATCGGAAACTGTCTTCAAAAGTGTTTCTCAAGTTGTTCTTTAAAAAGCGATATTTCAAGGTATGGCTGAGAACATAAGTTCTCCGGTCTTATTTTACGTAACCATTTGGCTAGCCCTAACACTATCCATTCACAATTTTACGTTTTCCTTCTAGGATAATTTTAAAAATATTACTTCATTGTTTTCTTGCATCTAGTGATATCAGTATGATTTTTCCATTTCAAGGCAACCTGCTCTGTATCTTCGAATGCATTTAAATGATCCTTGGAGTATGTATCCTCACTTTATTAGAAGGTGTACATGTGCAGTTTTTTTTTTTTTTTTTCAATTCTCTGTACCACATTTAATCAAATGGACTTTAGTTTTTCTTTGAAACAGTGGTTTTCAAAGTTGGTCTCTAGAATCTACAGCTTTGTTGTAATTGCAAATTCTTGTTCCCCACATTAGATCACTGAGTGAGAATCTCTGGGTCTGGCAGTCCCAACTGCCTCCATGCGATGGTGAACGCCTTGTTTAAAGTTTGAACACCACTGCCATAAACGATAAAAACTTTCATCATGCTTCCTTTAAATATCTCCTCTTCTCCTTTAGTTTTTCTTATTTTATAGGACTCCTGTTATCCAAGTGTGGATGATTTTACATGTCAATGTTTATCCTTTTCTGCTGTTTTATCAGAGGGTTCTTCAGTTGCATCTTTCAACTCCATCATTTTTCAGCTGTGCTCATTTTACTTTTTTTCCCCCAGTGTTTGTTTATTTCAACGATTACACATTATACTTAATAGTTCTATTTGATGGTTTATGATTTCTTGTTTCTTTTTCAGATTAAATAAAACCTCCTTTAACCTTTCAAAGATTTCGTTTAAATTTTAAAATTCTTGTCTATTACAACAATTTCAGCTTACATGGTATATGTGGCTTCATTTGTTGTCATTGGTCATGGTTCTAATCCTCAGCACTTTGGTCATTTGAACTGCAAACTCATTTTCTCTTAGATGTCACCTCCCAGGTCTGGTGAAATGGCTTAGAGGAAGGCCAAAGGACAGATCCAGGGTTCTGAGCTTCTGGTGAGATTAATTACAATGGAGAGAACGTGGCCCAAGCAGGTGGCCAACAAACAGATGTCTGTCGATAACTTACCTTCATTACAGTGTTTTATTTTTAAATTTTAATGGAATGCAGGATTGGCAGGCAATGCTTGATTTTTAGTTTGCATTACACCAGGTTTTGTGTTTGTTTTTAGTGAATGCAAAATCTAACAGCTCTCATCTGTTACCTGTGCTACATAAAACAGCTGCCAGGTGATGCCCAGCTGAGACTTTACACTATCACAGTCTCACACACTGATCATCCTGCACACCTGTCTTCTCAATC
The DNA here is from genome assembly GCA_004027835.1 of Alouatta palliata. Taxonomy (NCBI): domain Eukaryota; kingdom Metazoa; phylum Chordata; class Mammalia; order Primates; family Atelidae; genus Alouatta; species Alouatta palliata. The sequence goes on along the minus strand of PVKV010002242.1, from coordinate 67,428 downwards.
TAGAATAGATAATCCTTGAGAGTAAAGAAGAACTTGTCTGCTTTCCCTAATATTCTAAACCTAGTCACAGGCACAGCAAACAGCACAGAGACAGTCTTAGAGGTTTTGCAATTGTTTTTATTGAATGATGAGTATGTGACACAGTTGCTCAGAACTTTTGTAAAACTATCTTCACACTATTATTTCAATACATTTAATGATGACTAAGTTTTATCCTTTGTGTTATCTTTTTTATGTTAAAGGATGATGAAAAATCTAATATTTTGGTATCTATTAAGGCAAATAAAGATCTCATGAGTGATGTTATGACTGTCTTGGGTGATTTATCTCTAAGTGTTCAGCAAAATATCTGATACACAGAAGACTGTTGAAATACACTATTATGCATTATTAAATAATACTTCTTCAATTTAATACAGAATTATTGATCAGTAATCATTACAAATTGTGTTTGTGCAGACGAACATCCATGGGCTTATAGGAACATCCATAATCTATCGTGGAGTTTGTTTCCTTTTAAATAACTTTCTTGTTTAATAATGTTTGTTACATTATCAAGTCCTTCATTTGCGGCTACTTTGAGAAATGAATGGTGAAACCCTGTGTGTCATGCTCAAACCAGAAACATGTCTATAATACTCTTTATTCTTCCTTGTAAGATGTAAGACCAGAAACTGTGATGTATAATACTGGCTTGGGTACAGGTCTAATTGGTCCATGGAACCCATGATTGAAAATATTCATTGTTTGTTCAAAAGTTTTATTTCTTTGTAGACAGTGATTGACTGAGAAACCAGATGAGCAGAACACACTGGAAATAAATCCTTATTATACATGATTATTACAATACGGGGAAGCCCAGTAGCTTTGATGGAGAAGACAGCTCTTGTACCTTCCCTTAGGAATTCAGAAGCATGTTTAACATTTACAACTTGTGAGCCACTCTTTCCTTAACATATAGAAAATTCTTTGTTGATGCACTTTGTACGTAGAAAAGCCTGTTCATATATCTTCAATATGTCTGTGATTTACTGAGAGGAATAAAATACTTATTAATCATTTGAGTTCAGGATATGAAACAATTTTTCAACATGTCCAGATGAGCCTGTCCAGTTAAATTCCATCATCAATTGCAGGCGATGGTAGAGACTTGGCCTTGAGTGTCAATCTGTCTTCAGACACAGTTTTAATTTCACCTTCCACCAGCGCATCAGTGGCTTGACAGTGAATTATGAGTTTCCCACTCTTAGCTGGACAAGTCACTCACAGAAATTTTTTTTTATAACATGACCCAATTCTGGAAGAATTATTTTAGATAAATGTGATTGTTTTTATGAAAATAAAAATATATGTTTTTTACATGTAGACTAAGCCACATGACCTATGAAATAGGAATTCTATACATTGTGCATTTCTCTCTTCAACAATCCTGCAATGAATTCTAAAATTCAGTTTTCGTCAGTGAAGAAGAAAACTTGTGTAGTGAAGAAGTATCTTTCTATTAATAATTCCATAGACCAACGTAAGCCTTGTAGTCGCTTTACTTCCCAGAATGACAGGGTGCTTTTAAATACACAATGTAATATTATCACTGCAGAACACTGAAAAGACAATCAATTAAATGTGTCGCCCAGACCGGGTGTGGTGGCTCATGCCTGTAATCCTAGCACTTTGGGAGGCCGAGGTGGGTGGATCACCTGAGGTCATGAGTTCGAGACAAGCCTGGCCAACATGGTGAAACCCTATCTCTTCTAAAAATACAAAAATCAGCTGAGTGTGGTGGCATGCACCTGTAATCCCAGCTACTTGGGAGGCTGAGGCACGAGAATCGCTTGAACCCGAAGGGCAGAGGTTTCAGTGAGCCAAGATCACACCACTGCACTCCAGCCTGGGCAAGAGAGTGAGACTCCATCTAAAAAACAAACAAACAAAAAATAAATATGTTGCCAACACTGATAAGGATACAGAAATATAAAACAGCATTTTTTATTAAGGAAGAAAATTTCAGATAACTGTGTTTTAATGACCATCCACTCTAATAGAAACCAGTATTTAAAAGTATTTAACAATAAAACAATTGATTCTGAATAGTGTGAGTGAAGTTTAGGCTATGTCGGTGAATACCTAGTGTGACCATGAGGCGATCGAAATGGAGACTAAATGTGTTTGTGCATTCTACCTGGTTTATACAAGACTCATAAAGGTATTCAGTGTCATTTTAGGGATGACGTTAGATTATGAGTGTGTGCAGAATTCAACACAGTGTCTTGTGTATAGTGAGTGCCCAAGATAGGTGAGCTGTTCCTGTAGTTACTATTGTAATAAGTTATTTTAGATACCGTTCAATACCAGGCTGTTCAAGTAACTCCATATGAATGTGACTTTTCTGAATATCATTGCTTTACAGAAAGATCCTGACTGTAAACCAGTGGGTCTCAACTGAGGCTGATTTTGCCCTACAGGGTACGTTTGGCAATGCCTGGAGACGTTTGACTTTTGTGGTGGCGGAGGGCTTGTTAAAGGCATCTGGTCGGGGGAGGCCCAGGGTATGCTGTTAAACATCCTGTGATGCACAAGACAGCCCCCGCCAACAAAGAGTGGTCCTGCCCACGGTGTCCACGGTGCTGAGGTTGAGAAAGCCTGTCCTGAATCATGGATGTGATTTTCCTGTTTTGCTCAGTCGTCGTAACAACTGAGAAACAGCAATAATACGAATGGAATATGCCATGTCAGTTATTCACCTACCCCCTCAGCACTGCTGTAGCCAAACGGAACATGCAAGGGAGAAGGCGGGAGAAAAGAATTCTTACAGAGACAAGACATAAGAGGAAAGAAGAGAAGGTAATGAGTAAATGAGATGACAGGCAGAAAAAAAATGGATGAATGTCTCTCATTCCAAATTACCATTGTGAAAGAACGGTTGAAACTGAGCTTAAAATTTTAAAAAGCTGGCCAGGTGTGGCGGCTGATGCCTGTAATTCCAGCAATTTGGGAGGCTGAGGCGGGAAGATCACCTGAGGTCAGGGATTCAAGACCAGCCTGACCAACATGGTGAAAACCCGTATTTATTTGGGGTCAGGTGAAGCCCAACACGCAAAACACCCGAGGGGTTTTCTCATGCTTTTGAGTGTCACTGGGTCCCGGTGGGGGAGGGCAAGGAGGGTCTATGGTAGTAAGTAGCCCCATCACACTGGGCAGTCACCTGGTCCCCTGGGCAGGGTGCTCACGGCCTTGTTGTGGAAACGTGGAAGTATGAGGAAAACACAGTTTTAAAATTTACCATACATATGGACATCACACACACCCTTTCCAGTCTTGTCTCTTTCAAATAAATTATTTGTTCGGGACTCAACAGCCACGAAGCAGCCTTCCCAGAAGTGGCTCTGGTTAGAGTGGCACCCAGCCTCTGTTGCCCGCTGTCAGGGCTGATGCAATGCGCCGGGAAATAGCCGTGATAAAAGGAACAGCAGGAGAGAGAGAAACGGAGTGTGGCAAGACGCCCTCCAATTTTCCTCTTTTTTGTAGAGAGGTCAAAGGTCCATCATGCATGATTAAAACTTTAATTAAATATGCTTTAATTCCAGTTTAAAATGTAGCTTCACTTTCCATTGGACACTTTAAGTTCTCCAATAAGATGATAAATCTCCGTTGCTATAGAAATTTTACTCCCCAAAATGTTATTAAAAGTAGGTTTTTGTTATCTGGCAAAACTCATCATGTGGATTACTGTTGATAATAATAGGGAGATGCCCTGTGAAATGAAGTAAGAAACAGGGAAACTGGCATTTGTTGAGACTAGGAATGCCACTGCTGTTCCTCATTTTGCAGGCGTGCTCTCATTTACTTTCCTTCACCAAAATCGCAGGTAAGTATTACCACCCATTTGATAGTTGAAGAAATTGAAACACAGAGACAAAATATTTTGTACAAGATCACAGAGCTGAGAATGTGGGAAGCACCAAGGTGTGTGGCTTTCAAGCCTTGTAACCCAACACTGCATTCTCTCTCCAATAATCTAGAAAGGAATGCATGATTTATCTTCCAAAACAGAGCTTCCAAAAATTAAATACTATTTACTGAGAGTTGATAGGATTCCACAGAACAATAAAATCTCTAAAACACATTAAAATGAATTATAAAAGTATTAAATGTGCTCAGAGCTGTAACTTGGTTCCATAATGACTGGGAAATATGACATCAGGGATTGACAATGTCCATGAGCAGGCGATTTGGCTTCAATCTAAGGGAGTTACAAGAGAAAGGAATACTGGAAATTCAATGTCTGCTTCTCTGGTGCAGAGGTTTCGTTGTTTCTGTGCCTTGAGTCGTACACTGTGACATCATTCTAACAGAAATAGAAGAACGGCTTGCCAAATTTAGGACATGCATGAACTTTGTGATTTCATACATTTGAAATACATTCAAATCTTTAGAAGTCCGTTTGTGAACTATAAAAGAAAAGAACATGACTTCCTTTTTCCAAGAAAAGTGCCTCCCAATGTCTTTTTGGACATCATATTTCCTCCACAAAACCAGACTTCAATGAGCTAAGTGTGAGTAAATTAGAAACATATGTACCAAACTGTCTCTGGGTCTGACTGCTATAAAGGAAACGCTCAAATCCTCTAACAATGAATACGACAATCTGAAGATTTGGTACACATTAAACCTGCTTAAAAACTCGTAATTCAACACCTTTATGAGAGTGTAACTTACTAGTATGCACCAATTCTAACACTTAGTACTATGTTGTTTGTTCTTCTTAAAACCAAGTCTAAATGCAATTTAAGGTAAGATGCTCCTTTGTAGCAGTTCCTCCAAGCAGCTAAGTCACCTCAGAATGAGAAAATAAATTTTAAAAATACAAACAAAAACAAAAAGCCAAACTCAAAGAGGGGGAAAAAAGTCATACTTTTGATCTGGGCATTTGCATTTAAGCTTTTCTGAAAGGTGAGACAGGAAGGATAGTTTTTATATTAGAAATGGCTATAGGAATTTTTTTAATGTTTGTCTTAGAGAAACTGAAATTGACTTATGTTTGATAAATAGCACGCAGCACAATGCAAATACAGAAAAAATCTATAACACATTGTAGCTAAATATCAACGCTTTATCAACCCCTCAACACATCTCTTAAGTTGTCTGCACTCTGATTTATTTTCATGTTATGGGGAACTGATTATAATTGTTTTCATTTGCATTTGAGAATGCTTGTGCTTCCAGAAGATTTACTCTAGACTCTTTACTTTGAGAAGATTTGGAATGACAATAGCTTTCATTATCTTATTTTTAAGTATATTTTTATGCACGATCTATAGATCTTAAAAAAATTCAAGAAGTTTTAAAATCCATAATTTATGTCTCAATTCTCACTCCATATAGTCTTATATCAGCAGCCCCGATAATCATAACATCTTTGACAAACCCTGGGTTCCGTTCACCTTGTAAGGCATCTTCTCCAATGGAATGTAGCCAGCCTTGTGTATTTCATCAACCTTCAAAGATCGGTTCTGTTTCAGTGCAGGATGACTGTGTTTTGGCAAGAAGCAGTGAAGTCTTGAGTGTGTGGGGATTTAAAAATCAATCTAATCTCTCATAACAGCACCAGCAGCCCTTTTCGTTTAAATGTCCCCAAATAATAGAGGATGGTTGTTGAACTGGATATAACGGGCTTAGCAGATTGTTTTCCTAATTGGTGTTTTTTCGTCTTAACTTCAACTCTGGCGTTTTCCTTCTGGATCTGAATGCAGCATTTCCTCAAGTGGGAGCCAGAGGAACTTGAGAGTCCTAGCCTTTGTGCACGGCTATGCAACCTGAGCTTTGTCAAGACAGGATTGCATTACCATGACATTTAAGGAGGCAAAAACAAGCTGCTCTGAATTGTGTCAATCTCACTTGCGATCTATTTTTGAACAATGTCCCCTTCACACAGAACTAGTGATTTACCCTCTGGTGGATTCTACCCTTCCAGCTGCTTGGCGATAAATAAAGCCAGAGCGGAGAGAGAGTGTAAATAAAAATTAACTGCACCCAATTGGCTCCCCAATGCTTTCATTTATGCATGCTTGTTTGATGAGGTACTTTTCAAGTCCTCTTAATTGCGATATAAAATAAGGCCTCTGGTAATCAAAAGTTCTAAAAAAAAAAAAAAAACTGTTTGGAGGGAGGTTGTCCACCTTGGTTGTCCTCAAATTTTTCTTGTTGATTTTTCACTTGCCAACCTCATTGCCATTTCAATAACTCCAGGGTATATGACACCACGCAAACCTGGCACTGCCATGGCCAGACAGAGAATCCAGGAGCTCTGATCCTCCCACCGATACCTACCGTAGTGTGGAAACTCTCCTGTCTCTTTTACCAGGCAAAGACAGGGTTAGACAGCCTTCAAAGAAGTGATTTAACAATTGAGAGAGAAATATATATAGAGAGAGAAAGAAGCTGAGACAGACAAGCAGACACACACATATGCACATGCAAAGGGAAAGAGACAAAGCTGGAGGGGAGATAATAGGAAGAAATAGAGAGACCGATATAAAGAGAGAAATGGAGAGAGACAGATACATACAGGGAGAGATAGCCAGAGGGAACAGAAAGGGAGAAACAGAGAGAAATACAGAGAGGAATAGAGTGAGAGCAACAGAGAGGGAGGGAAAAGCAAAACAGAGCAGCAACTATAAATTCCTAAAACAGTGAGTACCCCTGCGTATATTTGGTCATCACTATTTATTGGTTTATGGGCGTCTGTCTGTCACTTCCCTTTGTCCTGAGTGGCTTGCTGTGGACATAGTCTCTATGTGGCTCTTGGGCTGGTGATCCTCTCTCTCAGGGAAATTTAGTGGCTCCACCGCTCAGTTCTATGTGTGTCTAGCGACTTTGGGCCTTGAAGTTGGAGACTTTCCTTCATATAATAAAATCTGCACCACAGCAAGTTTCTCCTGTCACTAGAAGCAGAAAACAGCTCTTGCTTTTTCAGTGTCCGTGGGCGGTAACTGGCTGCCCTTTCAGTTCCGGATTTCCGTCTAAGATGTCCTAATTTTGAACAGAACAAATGGCACTTGCAGCACCCAACCCATCAGGAAATCCTGTTGTCTCTGCCTTTGGAAGATCCAGAACCCCATGAATTGTCACCGTTTCTCTGCTACTCACCACTGCGGCTGGAACCAGTCCTCTGTCACTGGATTTGCACGTGTGCCCTCTGGGTCCCTGCTCCACAGCCTGGCTCCTTCAGGCTATTCTCAGCCCAGCAGCAAGAGGGTGGCTGTGCCAGCCAACCACAGGTGCTCACTTTAGCAGCACAGCTACTAAAACTGAAACATACAGAGAAGAGGAGCATGGTCCCTGCGTAAGGTTGACATGGAAATTAATGAGGCATTCCGTATTTTTTATGAATATACTAAAAGCGACTGAATTGTAGGCATGGAGGAGAACACATTCTATGGCATGTGATTTATATCTCAATTCAGCTACTGTAAACTAAATAGACAAAAGCAGATCATGCCCATCCTCTGCTCAAAACTCTGTAGTGGTTGTTTATTCCATTCAGAGTGAAATCTATGTTCTTAAAAAAGCCAAAAAGCTTCCTGTGATCTAACACCTCCCACCCCCATCATTTACAATACGACCCTTTCTCTAGCTATTTTTTAATCAAGTCAGTGGATGCCAATTTGCACTGTTCCAGGAATGTGGCAGGTACCTCCCACCTCAGCTGTCCCCTTGTTAAGAACCCTGTAAAGACAGGTGGACACGTGTCCCCAAAATTTGATTCAATGTTGAGAGCAATGATGCCACACACACACACACACACACACACCCCAAGACAGTGTAACAAGGTATATTTACATAACAGGAGAACAGGGTGAACTTCTTAAACAGGCCTCAAACGGTGTGAAAGAGCAAGGAACGGTGCATAGCTAGGGGTTTTACCTGTGGTGGGCAGGTGGGTGGGGTTGGGTAAAGGTGCCCTGAATGGGGGCTTGTGTGATCTGAATCTCCTGCCACCGTCCACGTGGGAGCACTTGGGCTTTCTCCTCAGCTTGTCCACATGTAGGACAAGCTGAGATGAGGACCAGGACCAACATTTGGCCAGTGCAGCTTAAATGTTTTCAAGCATCAAAAAATGGAGTCAGCGTCTTTATCACAGCTATTTGCCAAAACCTCAGGAGCTCAGTAAGTCCTATCCTGAACACACCCTGCAAAATCCCCCTTCATCCCTCACTGGTTTCTCCCCCATCTGTGTTCTTGGCTTGGTGTTGACTTTTTCACACCTCACTGGTCACCTTCTCATGTGTCCTGTCATTTTCTTAAAATACTCAGAATTTGCTGTCAGCATTCCCCTGACTCCTCTCCTGACGTGCTAAAAATCAGCTGCTTGAGGGCAGGGGTCTTTGATCCAAATGCAGATGAATCCCGCGTGCCCGCAGCAGACCTGGCACCCAGTAGATGATCCATAGGTACACACTGAGTGAATTCAGATGCTTAAGAAGCACTCAGCATCCACTCAACAATCCAGTTCTACATGTTGGTGCAACAGTAACTGCTTTTTTTTTCCGTTACTTTTCAACTGCAAAAAACCATAGTTACTTTTCACCAGCCAATTGTTGCCAAATTCTCTTCGGTGGCTCACCTTCTCAAAAGTTTTTTAACCTGAATCTTAGCCCTTGGGGCTATCAGAATTTTACCAGTGGTTAAAGTATTAAAGCAATATCATGCATATGGAAGTAAATTAGACATTTGTACCAGAAATTGTAATATCTCTGACAGCTAGAATTATTATAGTTACTAAAAACTAGCTTGATTTTGAATGTCTACTCAAAGATAAGTCATTAAGTTTTAATTGTAAAAGTCTATCGAATTTTTTAAGTGAGATACGATGACGGAGGCAGTGTTCGAAGAGGCTGTGAGGTAAGACAGGGAGTTGGATTCTAGTCTGTTTCTACCACTAATTAACTATGAGTTATTTCATCCACTACATTGAACAATCTGTTGCTATAACAGGACTAGCATGAGTATGAAAAGAGTATATTTATTTTCTCATGTGCACTGTTAGGGTAACACACAATAAAGTACCAAGTTGTCTTTTACTTGGCTAAAGAAGACATTATAAAAGACCCAAAAGTATGCATATAACATGTAATGAAGGCCTTTCACTTTGAAGCATGTATGACTTGTTCTCTCTGGGTTTGTATCTTGCACTGCCTGGAATAGCAGTGGTAACTACATGTGCCTTTAACCTTACTTTCTGATGTTATGACTTCTCTGAGGATTTCAGGGGTTTGCCATTACGATTGTCTTTTAGCAGTAGAATTTAACAAGAAAATTCCAGAGACAACACCCGGGTTGCAGATCAGCATACTCCCGACACCTGCAACCTCTTCTTAGAATTTCCCTGCAATTCCTGGCGTTACCTGCAACCGAGATTTGTGATGGAGATTCAGCATCCTCGGTAGCCATTTATGCAGGAAGCCACATGTTCTCCTGCATCCCAGAGGCTCAGTTCCAGAGGTGGGTCTCCTGTCCTCCCTGATGCTCAGTGTCACCTTCTACACGGATCCCCAAAGCTTCCACTGCTCTTTTGAAGTTTACAACATCTGGTTTTGCAGATTTTAGAGGTTTTACTTTTTCTGTCATCAAGTAAGCTTCAGCTCATTTCTTCTGTTCTCCAAAAACTTATTTCCTAATTATTTAGACTCACCATCTCAACACTTCATTTCATTCTTAGAGGCTGCAGTGCTCTTGCCATGACTCTCCAAAATGTTGCTCTATCTGTTCCTTTATATACTTATCGCCATGCTTTCCTCTACTGCTTCTGAGCCACCGACATACAGGAATTACCTGAATTTGCTAACACTCTGATGTGAATAATTCAGTTGTCCCATTCTCCGATCACATTCAACCTTTTATTGTTTCGCTTCCTTTGCTTAAGTGCAACATTAAAAAAAAAATGCAGCCTCATACAGACTCTTTATTTTCTCCTTATCAATTTCTCTGTCTTTATTTCTCTACTCATCTGGTTTATATTGCCAGGCTCATAAATAAAGACATACATGAAGCCAACAAACATATGAAAAAATGCTCATCATCACTGGTCATTAGAGAAATGCAAATTAAAACTACATTGAGATACCATCTCACGCCAGTTAGAATGGCGATCATTAAAAAATCTGGAGACAACAGATGCTGGAGAGGTAGTAGAGAAATACGAACACTTTTACACTGTTGGTGGGAGTGTCAATTAGTTCAACCATTGTGGAAGACAGTGTGGTGATTCCTCAAGGACCTAGAAATAGAAATTCCATTTGACCCAGCAATCCCATTACTGGGTATATATCCAGAGGATTATAAATCGTTCTACTATAAGGACACATGCACACGAATGTTCATTGCAGCACAGTTTACAATAGCAAAGACCTGGAACCAACCCAAATGCCCATCGATGATAGACTGGACAGGGAAAATGTGGCACATATACACCATGGAATATTATGCAGCCATCAAAAACGATGAGTTCGTGTCCTTTGTAGGAACATGGATAAACCTGGAAACCATCATTCTCAGCAAACTGACACAAGAACAGAAAATCAAACCACATGTTCTCACTCATAGGCGGGAGTTGAACAATGCAAACACATGGACACAGGGAGGGGAGCATCACACACTGGAGTATGTCAGGGGGGAAAAGGGAAGGACAGCAGGGGGTGGGGAGTTGGGGAGAGATAGTATGGGGAGAAATGCCAGATATAGGTGATGGGGAGGAAGGCAGCAAATCACACTGCCGTGTGTGTACCTATGCAACAATCTTGCGTGTTCTTCACATGTACCCCAAAACCTAAAATACAATAAAAAAAAAACAGGCACAATTAGCTGTGCAGTCACCTCAATTTATAGTGCTGTAATAAAAGCAATATATTGGGTTAAATCAATGTCCTCCCATCCCTTAGATAACACACTCTACAATACAACATATTTATAAGTGAAGATGTGGGGTGATAATTCACATTAATTCAATAAATATGCATTGAGTTATGAAAAAATAAATAAATAAACAAATCTATCCCCTCACAAATATTCTCACTTCCATTCTCTCCTTTTCCTCCTAGAAACACTTTAACCCTAGATGATTGAGAAATCTGTCTTCATTGTGCCTATAAAGACCAATACTGCATAACATCATTAAATTTGGCAGCTAAGTGTCATCGTGTATTCATAAATTTCAAAACAAAATGGTCACTCAATTTTATATTATGATCAGCTAACCCTCACAGGCTTCCCATGCTATTTCATAATATGTCTTTTTTTTTTTTTTTTTTTCAAATTTTCTACTTCTCTTCCCTTGGGTTATGATTCGTTAGTGACTTTGCCATCAGACTAGAGCTGTGTTTTTCTTCAGTCACCAAATCTGCAAATATTCTTGCACTTGCATCTATTTTCATTTTTAGTTTTTAATTGTACAAGTATACAACGGTAGCAAATGTGGATTCACCTTCTGTGCTGAATTAAAAATGTTCACTAGGCAATTATTATATCCTTCACTTTTTAGGATTTGGGGCACAGTAGTAAAAATGGTAGATGAAATTTCCTTTCGCATTGAAATTTTATTCCAGTGGATGAATAAACAGATAAGTAACTAAGATATTAGATCATTACAACTAAGATATTAGGTATCTACTTTCTCAGCAAATGTCAGTACACAATACAATGTTATTAACTGCATTTATTGCCTGTATCTCGTGGTATACATTCTCTTTCTAGACATTCATTTGAGATAACCACATCTTTTCATGTTTACCCTTTGTCTCCTTAATTCACCATCCCCTAGTTTTCCTGTCTCTTTAGTCTCCATCTATCTGGGAGAATTTCTTCAGATTTCTTTGTGTTTCATGACCTTGACACTCTTGAAGAGTACTGGTCAGTTATTTTGTAGATTGTCCCTCAATTTCAATGTATCTGATGGTTTCTTATGATTAGATTGAGGTGAAGTATTTGGTGAAAATACTCAGTCTCCAGCAGTTCTTTATAGCAATGTAAAAAAGGACTAATACATCCACCACTGTACCGTTCCTTGGTTCTCAAGGTCCTGGCTCTGCCTGATTTCTTCTCTCCATTTCTTCTTTAAAGTCTTCACATAAAAAATATATCTGTATATGTTTCAAGATTTTTAATTACACTTAGAAAGAAAAAGGATAACTGCTGCATTTTTCCTATAAGCAAAATGCTAGTAGAAGCAGAAGCCTATTTTCTAACTTAAAACATTTTTTTTTTTTTTTTGGTATTTTTGAGATCGTCTTAACTTTACAACTTAACTTTTCATAGAATTAACAGGTGCATAATGTTGAGTGTTTCTATTTGATAATATGAAGTGCTTTTCTGTTTGTTCAAATCTACTTTTGTGCTTTTCAAGGATGGTTTTAAATTTTCTTCCTGTTACTTTTTACATCTTGCAAAGTTTATTAGCAAGTTTATTAAGCTTGTTTTCAAGGGAGAACCATCGTTAATCAAATTGTAAATTGTGTGCTCTCTACCACTCTATCCTTTTAACTTGTTATTGTTTGTGATATGAAAGCTATTACTGTACAATGCTAAATTCTTTCATTGTTTCAGATAGCTTTATCACTGCTTATATAGAATTTTCTAGTTATATTGTTGTATTATCTGCATAGATAGAATATTTTGCTTATTGTTTTTATAAATTATTACGCCTCTGGTTAACTTATTTTACCTAATTTCATTGACTAATACCTCTGGTACATTGTTAAACAGTAATGCCGATACAGTTTTTCAGGAATAGGATCTAGCTGATATATGAGGAATTAGAATAATGCCCCTGTGAAATCATCTGGCCCTAGCGAGGTTTTAGTTTTTTGTTTGCTTGCTTGCTTTGTTTTTGTATAGTTCCTGGAATATATTCTTTGTAGAAATTAATGTTTACATTTTCTGTGCTTCATTGAGTCAGTTTTGAGATGCAGGTAAGTCATGCACCAAGTTGCTTCTGTTGCCACTTGTTTGTTTCTGAACTTGCAGAGACCACCTGTAGAGTGCCATATGATGGTTCTGGTGACCAAGATGACAAGGAGAGTGAGTCATATTTGAGTGAGATGACTGCTAACGGAATGCACTGCTGTGCACCTGTTTCTAATTGCCGAGACTCTAGTATTGGGCTTCGTAAGCAAAATCTTTGCTTCTCAAGCTACTTCATCCTTAACTCAAACAGTGTTACTAAAAATGGGGGAAAGAACTTCTCTTACACACTGTGATTGACTTTTATTTTGGAAAGGTATCACAATAAAATAATTTTACTTCATTCCTTTTGGTATTTTGTCTTCTAAGTCCTTCTAATGATTCATAAAATTCTGCTAACATTTAAGATAATTTTTTCTTCTCTTATGCATGAATTCATTGTTCCTGATTTGAATAATATGGTGCAATATTTCCAGAGCCTTCTAATATCCTTCACTCTGATTATGTCATCAATATAATGATTCACAAGAATATCCAGAGGGAGCCTGTATTTCCCAACACGTCTCCATGAGTTAGGAGCAATGACTCTTGACATGGCCTTGTAATATGTATACATTTTTTTAAAGTTGCTGCTGAATAAAAGCAAATTGAGTCTTAAATTCCTTATCAAAATGGAAAACAATTCAAAAAGCAAAACAAAACAGACTAAAGAAGTGTATTTGTACTATTTATAATCCCAGGGCCTTAAACACTTATTTTTGAACATGGATAATATTTATTCAGATTTTTTTCACTGATTCTTTTGACAACTTATGACTGGCTGTACCTACCTACAATTTGCTACATTGTCTGACCAGCCAAACTTAGGGAATTGTGTGAAGATGTGGTGATACAATTCTCTTCTTCCTCTTCCAAATATTTTATGTTTTGAGATATATTTTTTTTCTATCTGTTAGCCTGGTTCTATACGTGAGGTTTCAACTATGAATCTTAGGAAGGGTCATCTGATTTGTTCTGATTTAAATAGTTCTCAGTGCTGGCACGGTTGTATTTATTATCAGAATTTTAATTTTCTATTTTCAACCACTATGAACAATTCTGTACTTTTTAGACAATTTCTAATTTACTAGTATTTTTAAAGTGGTTGATTGATAGATCAAGAATAATTATATATATGTGTGTGTGTGTATATATACATATATACATATACATATGTATATATGTATATACATATGTATATACATATATACATATGTATATACATATATACATATATACATATGTATATGCATATATACATATATACATATATACATATATACACACACATATATTTATGTGGTTCTATGACTATATACACACACATATAAGAGGGAGTCATAGAACCACATACCTATATGTCTCTCTATGCATAGTTGATTAATAGAGACTAATTATGTGTATAGACACAGTGCTTATATATGCCATATATATATATATATATAGTTGATTGATAGGCTGAGACTTATTATATATACATACAATGTGTATATATAGAGATATATACTGTACACACAACATGTGTATCTCTAATATGTGTGTATGTATATATATATAAACACACATATATTCATAATTATTCTTGATCTATCAACCACTTTAAAAATATTAGTAAAATTTTATAGAGGTGGATAATAAGATTAAGAAAAAATGTATAATATATACATATATACACAATGTGTGTATATACATATTTATATAGAGTCCTCAAAATGGAAATTTTCCTACATGTTATAATGAAAGCTGGATTCCAACTCCTCCAGATAGAGAAGTATATACTGAGAAGGTTAACAGTCTAAAGTGAATATATAAGAGTATATTCTAAAGATATTAGGCTAAAGGCACCATAATGTTGGATTGGTTCAAATTTACTCATATTAGTGTATTTATCACAAGATTCAGGACTTACTGTATGGTTTGAGCAACAGACGTTAGCTTTAATAACATTCTAGGTTTGTTATTGAAGTTCAGATTCAATGGCAGGCCACAGTCACAAGACCATCTCATGATGAAGTCAAAAGAGGCATATTTGAAAGTGAAGCACAGACATCCTGGAAGAACTCGATGGTTTCTGTCTTCTGTAACCTGCAGATGAAGTTGCAAGAGGCTGCATGGGACCAGGATCTGAAGAAAATACCCAATCTTGTCATTGAAAAGGCCAGGCGGGGCTGCTTTTCCATCAGAAGCAAGGTAATTACATTAACCATGAGAAGTGGAAGGTATGTGGTGATGGGAAATTGATCGTCAGGTCCCAAGAATGAAATAATTGGGAGCTTTGTTGAGATATACAAGCAGGACCATTTTGCATCTAATGGGAAGAAAGCTAGCTCAGTTAGTATCATTTTGGGAATTTTCAGACTAGCACCCACTTGACAGACCTGACACCTTGATTGAAGGCATTTCTATGTCTCTTTGAGAAAGATCCCTGCAAAACAGCCACTTGCCTGTGTTATGACTCTTTCTCTAAGCCTTCCCACTGGGATTAGCTGTCATGCACCAAAGTGACAATGTGTGACACATAGAGAAAACACCATGATTTTTCTTGGGATATTAAATACTAGCTCTGAAGTGATGTTAATATTCAAAGTCAAAACCAAACAAAACACAGTAGTCACCAGTCAGAGCAGGGCTCACGGAGGTCAGATGAAAGGTGGAGATGGTCCAGCATGTTTCACAGTGAGAGTGCAAACGCAAATCAGGAGGCTTTGAAACCTGCAGAATTTCATCTTGGTTTCTGGATCAGTGGAACAAGATGTATTGGGTAGGAAAAGCCAGAAATAAGCCATTGAATTGATGCAGCCTATGTGAATAGTAAGTCAAAACTGGAACCGTGTCTTGCTAGAATTGCAGAATTAGTGCCAGCACCACATACTAGAAACTTACAACATCTGCAGTTTTTACAGCATCCACATTTAAATTACTGGTTTGCTAAGTGCTGATCTTGGAGACTGAACGTGAATTTTTCTAACCATAAACAGGTGGGGAAGCCCATTGCAGGCAAGGTTCAGGATATGGTATGTTTACTAGATAAGTATCAGGTATATGGCTATACCTGGTATTGCCATATACCAGCTATACTGACCTAGTAAATATTTTAATTCCCATCAGCAAAACTACTCAAAAGCAGTTCACATTCACATGGCAGTGACAGAGACGTATTTCATTGCCTCAACTTAGAAGTTCATCAGTTCTCTTGCTCTTGGTTATAAAACTGTTTGGGAGGACGTTGTTTGCCTTACTGCTCCATAGATTATTGCACCAATCCATTGAGTTCATGGCAGCTATACTAACTGAATCTATTGAGCAGGAAGTAGCAAGCACCCTACATATTTTAGTAAAGGCACTTGCATGCCCAAGGACAAAAGATCACACTCACGGAAATTCAGAAACATGTAGTACTGGAGAAGAGTCTAGAGTCCACAGCTCTTAGGTATGACAAAAATTTAACTCTAAAACTAGACACCTATTGCTTTTGCACAGCTCATGAGGAAAGAAAAAGGAGATATGCTGATGGGGTGTCTGGATTTTGGAGGCAACACAAGCTTCATTTTGTGTACCAATCCATTAAGCAGGTTACTAGTAGTACTGACAGCGTTAAGAGAGGCATGGAATAGTAAAAGTCTTCTCTTAGAAACGGTTCTAAGGTCCAGTGTAAGCTAATTTTAATTTGGGATGTCCACGGCAGACACAGATGTCATGTGGTTTTCTAAGAAGCTCTTATGACCCCAGTATTTTGGTATAAGACCATGTACTTTGCTACCAGCAAGTACTCTTCAGGCTTGCTTCTGGCAATCCTAATGAAGATGGAACACCTGGTCATGTCACCTGAGGTGACTTTGATCCTAGAATTAATACCATGAAGTAAGCATCATCTTCTGCAATTATAAAGTTGTGTGTGCACAGCAGAATTCCAAGTTTCAATGGAAATTGTATGTATAATGCAATCTGAGAACAGACGTGCAAAACACAAGTCAACCTGATAACCTGGTGCCTCAGTGTTCTCATAATACCCGTGCCTTCTCTTTTACTGCCTCATTCTCTCTCAATCATTATACCAACTCAACAACCCAAAGTTACATGAGAACCAAAATAGTTCAGTACATAGGAATTTCATTGCCACTTTTGTCTTGTTGCCATCTTTGGCATCACAGGGAGCTTCCAATGATCAGTTAACAGAAGAGGAAAAGCCCTGTTGTAGAGATGTTTCTACCTGTTACACTGATACTAGCAGAAAGTGAATGTCAAGTACAGTTTCAATTAAAAGTGGCCCTCAAAATTGTAGTAAGAGGAAAGCCTCTCAGTGAGTACAGCTTCAGGTTGTACATCTGGTTGTGTATGTTTTCTATGAAGTGAAATGACTTGAAATAATCTACAATAACCCAGAGACCATGGTTAATGGGGTAGTCATTATTACAGTCTTAGCAAGGATAAGAAAACTATCAACAAGAATATTTTTGGAAACGGTAGCTTGGTTGGCCCTTTGGAAATGGGTGGAGGATTAAAAGAAATGTGTGTTTCATGCAAATGCTTAATTGAAGGAATTCCTTGCAGAGGAGCTATTAGTAATCAGGTGGAAAAGGTAACACAGAATGTGCCTGTCAATCAAAACTACCCACAATTATGTAACAGTTCATGAACAAAGTGGTCACGGCAGTGGGATTAGAGGTTTTGTGTAGGGTCAACAAAACAGAATCCTACTCACCAAGGTGACTGGGTTAGTGCTCCTGCTGAGGGCTCAGTTTTTAAAGGAGAGACGGTTACTAATTATCCTTTATAGCACTATTCCATGAAGAATCAGCCATCTACCTGGTGGCAAGTTGATTGCAGCAGACTCTTTTAATTATGAAAAGTGAAGTCCTTGGTTTTACATATGTTAATATAGATTTTCCTTCATTTTCCACAACATTTCTACCAGACTTACTATTCATAGACTTTTAGAAGGTCTTGTTAATTACTACTAACAAATGCCTCATTTTATAGCAATAGAAAGTGCAGTAGGGGACTCACCCCCATGAAATACACTGGCATTTCCAGGTACCTTGTCATTGTGGGAGAGCTGACTTGATGGAACAATACAATGACCTACTGAAGGCTACGTTGTAATGGCAGCCAGGAGACAGCATCTGCTGCTTTTGGGTTGTTGGCTTAAAGAATACTGTTTGAACCTCTAATCCGCAAGCAATATATTGTGTTGGTGATACCACAGTAAGAACTGGGAACCACAGGACAGAGGTAGGATCAGCCTCTCTCATTTTCACATTAATAGACCACAGAGAGATGGTTTCCTTCCAATTCTCAAAAGCTTGAGCTAATAGAATGTGAAGGTCTTAGTGACCAAGAGCACAGGGCTTTCTCTAGAGAATACCACCACCATTTCATCAAGTTGTGTACAGGGCAGCCCACATGGCCCATCTGGGCTCCTCATACTGTTGAAAAAACAAACAGTAAATGTATATGTACATAATGTTTTTTGTGGGTGTATAATATAGATATATGTAAATGTAAAAACAGATGCAAATTATATATTTTGCATGTATATGTTGTAAGTATGCCTTGGAAGAAAAATAAATGTGTCCATATGAAGTCATTTGACTAAACGAATTTTAAGAACAAGAAACATAAAATTTGACCACACATAACCTGTATCCCCAGTGAATTCTACAATTTGATCTTTCTCTGAGAAACTTAATCACTTTTTAACTTAGTTTCCTAGACTCAAAATGGGACAACAGTCATAGATATCTCATAGACATATTAAAAAGACTAAATGGCATAATTTATATAAAGTCATAATTCTTGTGAAGTGCTCAGCATTTCTTTCCAAGGAAACACTCAATAAAAATGATTTATTCTGCTCACATATTTATAGAGATATATTTATGCACATATATGCATATACATCTCAGACACAGATGATACATTAGATAGAGTGACCATTCATCACATATTTTTTGAATATTTTATTTCTAGGAAAATCACAGTGAAATTGTAAACTGTAATGCTTTTTGATGTAAAACTTACAGTTTAAAAAATGATAGTCATGAAAGCAACAAATGGTTTTGTACATATGTAATTTATTGTTTGAACAATGTCAAGAGAAACAACCAAATACATTGATGTGTATGGGATTAAAACTTTGAACCTTTAATTATGCTTAACTGTTTTGTATTCCTTGTATTATCCCCAGAATGATATTTTATTCTGCTCTCTGGATTCTTGCAAAGTATTAGCAATGATGTTAAAATTATCGTTCCTAAATGGTTCCCTAGGTTATACATTTTGTCATCCCTCAGCTTTCAAATACATTTTCTCATAGGCTTACAATTTATAGTACAGAATTTGCTAAGAATGCATCTGGGACCATTTTTCTTAGTACTTAGATGACTTGTTTTAAAATTTAGGTTGAAATTGGTACAAAATTTGTTTTAGTAAATCACTCGCCTTAAATGTCATTACTAGGATGACAACTCTCTCAGCCCAGCCTCTAACTCACAGACTGTCTTGATATGGGGTTTATAGGGCTATAATTAATCCTGAGGCAAATTGAAATACCCAGGATCATTTCGTGGGATGTTTTTTAGCTGTATAATTCCTCCCACACTGGTGCTCAATCTGTGCATTTTCCAAATATGCTTGCCAGAGAAGAAACACTGCCGAAAACAAGCTTGAAATAGACAAGTGAAAGGGAAAGCAAGATAATTTAAAAGTTTAATGAGATCCAAAATAAGTTAATGGGGTTAGGGAATTTTTTGCCAGTTTTTGGCCAATTGCAATTAATCAGCTTGGCTGTTAATAAGACTGAGAAGAAAAATTTTTACTTAGCTCCTTTAGGACACATAAATACAGACTGATTTTTTTTCCAGGAGTTAAAGATCATTAAAACTGAAAGAAAACTTAGATATTAAATGGTATAAAATCTTTATTGGGTAGTTGTAAATACTAAAAATTAAATACATGAAGAGATTTTTAAAAATTCCTTTCAAGTTATTAGTAAAATAAGAAATAAACCTAGTTGTTTTCTTTCCAGTGGGCTACATGATACATTAAATGCCAGACATATATTCTGTCCTGTTTTTGCCATAGTTTAATATTTGTAATGCTGATTTCAAGATACAGGATTAAATTAACTTCAAAAGTGGTAGTGGAAATGAAAGGCCTTGTTTATGGTGCAATGCCTACTATTAAATGTAAAAGGAATGATGGAAGCAATAAAATCACCATTTAGCAAGCACAAAAGTAATAATTGATTCAGGCTAAAGTCATCAGCAAGTGCTAAAGCCATTTGGTACAAAGTCTGATGGGAACAGGATATTTGAACAGCCTCAAAGTATTTCTCCCAAGATTGTTAACTTCATGATGCAGAAAAAAAGTGACTTTACAGTGTAGAAATCTGACAGATATCATGTGTGCTAGTCCACTTCCTGCTACTATAACAGAAGACCATAATCTGAGTAATTTACAAAGAAGTTTCTTTGGCTCATGGCTCTGGAGGCTGAGAAGTTCAAGAGGATGGCATTAGCAGAATGCCATCTAGGCATTCTGCTAGGGCAGAAGGGTGAGGGAGTGCACAACACAGAGAGAAAGGGAAGGGCAAGCTTACACCTTCAGCAGAAACCCATTCCCACAATAGCAGTATTAATCCATTCGTGAGGGTAGACCTCTCATGACCTAATCAGCTCTTAAAGGTTCCACCTCTCCCACAGCTGCATGGGGGACTGAGGTTTCAACCCACGAGCTTTGAGGATACATCCAGAGCATCAAGCCATAGCATGACAGTAGCACAGTGATTAAAGTTAACATTCCAAGAATGGGACAAATATGTGTCTCCTGATGTGGTGGGCTGAGAGCACATACTCACATAGTATTTCTGCCAACAATCAAACAATGAAAACCTCAATCTAGTCATGAGGAAGCATCAGAAATCCACAAATCAAGGGACGATTTAAAACTACAACTGGTGTATACTGCTGAAAAAGCATACATGCAAGGTTGAGGAGGCATTCCAGAAAATGGTTAAGGAGGCATCACAGGTTAAAAAAAAAAAAAAACAGTGATATTAGATTGCATCTTCAGTTGAAACTTTAATAGCCTATGTAGTGAAATATGAATATGGGGTTTATAATGTGTAATAATATTATATCATGATAAATTGTCTTTTTGATATTTATAACATGGCTAAAAACGGAGTAAGTATACAAAAAGAAGAGCAAGGAATTTCTTTTGATAAATGAAAATTGGACTTTGTACTGTGAACACTACTTATCTAGAAAATAGTATCACATACTCTTGACATTCATGAGCACCAGTCCATTAGCTCAATATTTTGAACAAAGAAGCTTAAGAAAGCTAATTTAGGGGAGATCTATTTCATATATGAATATTATATAAAATAAAATGACACAATACTAAAGATAATTTGCATTTATGATATATTTTCTGAATCTGATAATTATATTGTAGATGGTTGTGATGGCCTTGTTCTTAGGAGACAGGCGATGAAGTCCACAGTTGAAGGAATCTGATGTCTGCCACTTACTTTCTAATGAGTTGACAATGATAAAACAATGAGAATGATGCTACAAAGAAGGACATGAAGGAGGAGGAAGGGGAAGAAAAGAAAATTAAAAACAACATTCAGAGAGAAAGAGGAATAAATAATTAGTGAATATAAATGAAGGATACACAGGGGTTTTTGTAACTAGTCTGTACTTTTGAAATTTCTTTAATAAAAAGTAAAAAATGTATTTTCATAATTATAATGAGTATTCAACTAAAAATGTCTACTGACATTACTTTACATAAATAGTATACAGATGGCTTCTGTTCTCTACCTACCACACCACACTTGCCACTCACTCCCTGGAAGAAGCTAGTGCTGGAAATAGAAAAAGAGATGCTGCCATTATAAAATCCTCACTGTGCTGGGAAATGTGTTTGTTATAAATCCTATAAAGTTGGAATGATCATATTGTTGGCCAATTTAACCTAAATCTCATTAGCTATCTAAGTCACTTGAGAGAGAGCCAAATATGTTTATAATGATTAAATTTTTTAAATGCCAGAAAAATCAAAAGACAAAAGGAATGGGTAAAAGAAACCAAAGAGGAAATAATGAAGTTTGAGTGTGTTTCTAATGCCGTCGGGCTGCTTTCAGTCCCGCCAATATGTTGCTCAAATTAACCATAAGCTTCCCAGGACTAACTAACTACCTTTTTCAATTCATATGAAAAATACCCATCCTATTTTTCATGCCTTTAGAGACTTCTATTTATTTTTAGAGAGGATCTCGGAGTGCATGTGGTGGCATGAACATGGCTCACTGCAGCCTCCAGCCCCTGCCTGGGCCTCAATAATCCTCCCACCTCAGGCTCTGGAGTAGCTGAGACTACAGATGCACAGTGCCACAAATGACTAATTTTTTTTTCCTTTCTTTTTTTTTTTTTTTTTGATATGGGCTCTCACTATGTTTTCCAGTCTCATCGTAAACTCCTGACTTTAAACCATCCTCCCACCTCAGCCTCCCAAAGAACTGGGATTACAGGCCTGAGCCACCATGCCCAGCCAGACAGAACAATCTTGTTTTTAAAGAAACAAAATACTTATTTATTTATTCAGCTATTTTTTATTGAGCGTCCCCTCTGCACCTGTACGATGCTGCATGCTGTTCTCGAATGTGTGTGTGAGTCCTGCTTTAATCAAAAGCCCAGGGCACTGGCAGGCATGAAGTTTGAATAAGCAAGAATTAGACAGGATTATAAATTAGGGGCGGAGTCAATCAGATGGAGTAGAGAAGGTGGGCTACAAGCCTACAGAAGGAAAGAGTTCTATGTGCACTAGAAAACAATAACAGGGCTCCATATTTGGAGGTCAGGGAAGTGAGGGTAAAGAGATCAAGTGATTCTGGAAAAGTAGGTTCCACTCCCAAAGATGTAGCCACACTGCCAGAGCATTATTAACGCTATTAAATGCAGTGTTATATCGCAAATGCAGTAAGTCGCTGTTAAAAGCTCCTGGATAGCCTAGTGAGATGAGTGAATGTGAGTGTATTTAGAAAGCTGCGCATTGCTACGTGAAGAAGGAGTGAGAGGTGCTCTGGGGAAACAAGAAGGAGGATGCTAGGGGACAGAGAGAAAGGTGGCTGGAATGGAGGGAGTGACAGGGAAAGCTGACTGGCAAGAAATGCATTTTGGAGGTAAAACAAAGAGAACTCAGTAAGATGGAAGGCAAAAAGGACAATGATGTAAACAACTTCCTAAGAAGAGGTTGAAAAGGCATTGCATGCCTAATAGCTTTATTCGCTTCTCACTTGACAGATTTGGTGAGCAAAAAATTCCAAGATGAAAATTATTTTCAGGCTGGGCATGGTGGTTCACGCTTGTAATCCCAGCGCTTTGGGAAGCTGAGATCACCTGAGGTTGGGAGTTCAAGACCAGCCTGACTAACATGGAGAAACCCCGTCTCTACTAAAAATACAAAAACAAAATCAGCCGGGCATGGTGGTGTGTGCCTGTAATCCCAGCTACTCAGGAGGCTGGGGCAGGAGAATTGCTTGAACCCAGGAGGCGGAGGTTGTTCAGCCTGGGCAATGAAAGCAAACCTCCGTCTCAAAAAAAAAAAAAAAAAAAAACCAGGAAAGAAAATTATTTTCTGGTTGCTCATGTCTGTAATCTCAACACTTTGGAAGGCTAAGACAGAAGGACTGCTTGAACTCAGAAGCTAAAGACCACCCTGGGCACCATAGTGAGACCCCATCTCTACAAAAAATAAAAATAAAGATAGCCAGGTATGGTGGTGGGTGCCTATAGTCCCAGCTACTCAGGAGGCTGAGCCTGGAGGATTGCTGAAACCCAGGAGTTTGCGGCTGCAATGAGCCAGGCTTACACCAATGTACTCTAGCCTGAGCAACAGAACAAGACCCTGTCACAAAATATATATATATATTTTTTTCTCTTAAAACTTGAAGGACATATTCTGTTGTATTCTGGCTACAAGTGTTTCTGAAGTATGAGGAGTATAAATTAATTTTCATTTATCTTCCAATTTAAGTGGAGGTGAAGTAGGAATTCATTTTTATTTTTATTTATTTGAAGGAAAACTAAATTTTCTGTGTGTAAGTTATCACAGTCTTATTCGTCCTCAGCATTTTCAGATTTCACAAAAATGTGCTTTAAAACAGATCATTGCATTCATTTTGCTAGGTTCTGGATGCACAATTTTAATATGGCATTTTTAAGTTCTTCCATTCTAGCAATTTTATTGTACTATTTTCTTGATTAATTTGTCTCCTTAATTACACAAACACACAAGTAGGGTTTTGGATATAATAGATCAAAACTCTTATTTTATTATATTCATATATTTTAACCAATTTTATTTTCTTTTTATTTTTATACTAATTTAGAGAACTTTTCCTAACTTTATCTCTCCACCATTGTAATGAATCAGCAATTCTGCTATCTTTATTTTAAACTCCCACAGCATCTTTTAAGTGCTATGATTTTTTTCCTCCTCTTGCTATCTTGTTTTATTTGGTAAATGCAAAATCTCCTCTTAATCTTCTGGGCTTATCAATTATAGATTCTTGTACTCTTATGGTTCTCATGCAGCTCTTAATTTAACCTTTAAATTTTCTAGCTTAATTTCCAGTCCTGAAATCTACCATCTGGCACCTTGAACTATGGAGGCCGTGGTTTTGCCCAGCACTAATTTTCTGTAGTTGTGGCTATGAAAATTGAGTAGAACTGTGCTGGGAAGTCACAACTTTCATCTCTTCCTTCTTCCAAAATCATTTATCAAGTTCCAAGAACTTGAGAAGTTATCAAGCTCAATCTCCCTTCTCCTCCTTGCTTTAGGATACTTCTTATACCTATTTATCTACATAGGAGTGTGTATGTGTGGGCGAGTGTGTGTAATATATATGTATCTAAATATATATATAAAGGTGCATCTTCAAATAAGTATTTTTACAATGTATTTATTTTGTAATTGATCACATAACTACTTCACGTTTCCACCATCACCAGAAGTCTGACATGCTTTTGGGAAGAAATGATCCACATTTTTGGTTTGATTTTCTAATTACCTTTGTGAAATTACATGGCAAATAAAGTTTAAAAACTCTCCACCAATTTGTGCTAGCTATTCTTTGAAAGGATGAAAGTCAAGAAGAAAAAGTGGGTTCTTATTGAATTCAAGCTTGTTCTTTGCCTGGAGTCATCTGCCAGAATATAAATTAAGGCTAAATTAAGTAGTATTTAAAAGACAATATGATATCGAATATTAGTGAGAGGATTGAACTGGTTAAAAGTCAGTTAATCCTTTCCCATAAAGATTGAAACTATTTTCATCTTTTTCATGTTTTGTGTCATGCTATTAGAGCTATGATGGGTAGCACATGGTGTGTTTAATCCATTGATCAGATGGAGAGGTCAATGTTTTATGTTTACTTAGAAAATCAGGTTACAAAACGTTTCCCAGAATGGATTTCACTGACATTATTCATCGTATTACTCAAGTGTTCCCGTGGAAACGCTAGATATGTGTTTCATTTTGTTTTATGACCAGTCTTCCATTTTGTAGCTAAGAACTATTGCAAATTGGCATTTACTTGTATTTGAGGATTTATGGGGAGTATATAATCCCCCCAATAAAAGAAAATGGGCCACTTTCATGGTTTATTTTTGTCTGTGTTCCTAATATTTGAATTTCAGACAATATTTTAAAGCTTGATGACTTTAAATTTTTTCCTTATCTTAACAAAAAAAACTCATTTTCTATCATTAAAAATAAAACCAGTCTAGTATGTATATTTTCTTCTGGGCTAATCCGAGCCATAATCACTCAAAGTAGCATGATTGCAAACAGAACTTTTTTCTAACAAAATGTTTCAAAATAATAGTCATTTTTATATTATTAAGTGAATCACAAAAATTTTAAAAGCTGTTCGACTTGTTTCAGCTGGCAACAAATCTATCATTTCTGATCTCAGCATCTCACTCCATGTGGTAACCACAACTTTCCTGGCTATCATCCTAGGTTCATGTAATTTAAAGCTTTATGCTTTATATTAATTTGCTAATCATCTGAAGGTCTTTCTCTTTTTCTTTTTCTTTTTTTTTTTTTTTTTTTTTTTTTTTTTTTTTTTTTTTTTGAGACATAATCTCAAAAAAACTCTGGCCCAGGCCAGAGTGCAGTGGCACCATCTCAGCTCTTGGTAACCTACCCCTCCTGGGTTCAAGCAATTCTCCCGACTCAGCCTCCCGAGTAGCTGGGATTACAGGCGCGTGCCACCATGGCTGGCTAATTTTTGTATTTTTAGTAGAGATGATGGGGTTTCACCACGTTGGCCAGGATGATCTTTAATCAGACAATATTGCTATATTTCTTGTCAATCCCACTTTTCCAAGAAGGGATAAGTGCACAGTCCACCCCATCAGTCCGTTAGAATTCTGGTATAAAAGAAAGATATAGTTTCAGCTTCTTGCTACAGGATAATCCATGCTGCCAGCATCCAGATTTGCAGCCCTGGTCTCAGGACCACTGAATTGGGTAGCAGAAAAGAAAGTTGAGGTGATGTGGGAAAGAATCATACCAGCATTTACCCACCTACTCTTCACAAGATCACCCACAGAGTTGGGCGTATCTATCTAGTAGGAACGTTCCCTTCCAAACACTTCATGTTGAGTGTTAGCACACACTCAAAAAGGTATGTAAGCCAGCCCTGCATCTCCTTCTGACAGTCTCACTCGTGACACCAACTACAGAGTTAGGGAGTTTCCAAGAGGACGCTCACTTCTGACACCAATTGAAAAATGTGGGGGTCCCAAGACTATCTCACTTCTTACATGATTTGTAAATTTTGGGTCCCTAGGACCACCCTTGGGGTTGAATAATTTTCTAGAAAGATTCACTGAACCCCTTGAAAGTAGTTACACTCATGGTTATGACGTATCACAGCAAAATGATGCAGATTAAAGTAAGCCAAGGAGAGAAGCTCATGGGACATACTCCCAGAATATCACCAGTTCTTGTCACTGGGACTGCCCCAATGGAAAGATTTTTAAACTTTACTAAATACACTAGGCTCTCTTGCTCAGATGAGATAAAGTTTGCAGCTGGTACTTGAATTTCCTACTTAAAACATCTATGAGAAAAAGAGTAAAGCCAGATGCTTTGTAATAAGTGTCATGACAGTAGACAGAAACAGCCCAATGCAGTATGCAGACAAACCAAAAGGCACAGGTTAAGACATTTAACACTGGTGGCTGTGACATTTCAGGATGCACAGACTGTTTAGAGAAGATACCGTGACATTCAGGTGAGGAATTAGGGGCTGCATCTTGAGCAAGAGGATACTGCTGTGAGGTTGTGAGTCAGTCTCAGCTAGATAGTCTCATAACATTCTTACTAGCTAATACGGTGAAGCACAGATGCCACTGCCACAGCTGTTGATCTAATTTGTCCTGATGTCTTTAATCCATTTGGCGATTGGTGAGTCAGGAGGGAATTCACTTACTCCCAATGTAGTAACAATTATGCACATATTAATTGGCAGTTTAAGGTCGGGGCTGGAGAAGAGTCAGTGGGTAAGGAATAGACTGAAAACCCTTCCTAGCAATCATTGACCCAGAAAGTCATGGAGCTTGGAGGGATTCCTACCATGGCACCAGGATGCCAAGACTCCACATATAGACTTTCATCCGGGTGCCTCCACTTTCAAACCAGCATGGCATAGCAATGTATCCAGTATGGGTTTATGTCTGCAGGCACCCTGAAAGGCTAGATGGACTTCTCTAATTGTGGAAGACCTCGGCATTGAAAGCAAAACAGCTTAAATAGTCTTTAGCATAGGGCGTTAGAAAGTATTTCCAGTCTCATTACTGAATCAAACCAATTTGGACTTGGCTGATACAGACAGATTCAATGTGTCCAGATAAGCAGTGCATAATGATATCTCAGTACCTACCTACTCAGCCATGCCTGACATTCACTTTTGCTTAAGCTCAAAGTTTTCCATGAAGTCCAATATCCTTTTACTTCATTTAATTTCAGCTCAGATCTTATTTGTTGCTTTTTTCTAATAATAAAGGCCATATAGGAGATAGATGAAGAAAATAAAAGAGAAAGGATTTATTGGTCAGCTAACGTCATAATAATGTACAAAAAATCCCAACCAAACTGGCTTACAACAGTAAGCATATGTTCTTATATTGTGGGTCTGCAAGTAGAGCGCTATTTGATCTAGCTCATGGCTGACTGTCCAACGCTTCTCTGAGCTGCTGGTTCGAGGACTGGCTGCAAGCTATGGATCTGATTCAGATCTGCTCCATGTATGTTAGTTGTGCCTTAGGGCTGAAGGTGGTGCAGCAGCCAATTAGGCATGTTCTTCCCATGGCAGACCATCAGAGCACAAGAGCATGCAAACACATGTACAGCCTCTGCTCACACCACATATTTGCTGCATTGGCCAAGGTAAGTTACGTGGTCACACCCAACAGTGATTTGGAGAAGTATACTCTGCCCAGAGTGGAAGGTGCTAGGAATGAACATTGGCTACATAATAACCAAAATTATCACCAGGTAAAAATGAGAGTGGGGAAAACGTTGAATACTCATCTTAAGTAGGTCCCAAAGCTGGCAATCAACAGAAAAGCAATGTCCTGCCTTGTTACTTGGAAGAGATAGGAGTATGTTCATCATTAGCTGCTAATAAAATCCTTTTGATAAAAGGAAGTATCTTTATGCCCTTTCAAATATTATAAGATTTAAAAAAGGGAAAATCCAGGGTTATATTTGTTTTATCAATAGGCTTGGGACCTCTGTAAGTTTCAAGTGGTGGTTTACATTGAGAAATGTATAATTTGATTTCATATTATTAGAAACTAATAGGATTCTGTAATTTTAGAAGACGTTCAACTACCAAAAAAAGGTTTTATTTCATTTAGTGCTGTTGGGTTCATTTTTCCAAATTGCACAAGACCTTCAGAGACTAACGTAGGTCCTAACATAGATTTCTTCCACTATTCCAATTCAATTTATTCCTCATCCTCTTGCCAAATGACATTGGCATTAGTATTTTTATATTTAAATTATAATTTTATGAATATGAAAGCACTATATACTCATAGTAAAGTGCTAAAAAATGTGGCATACATAAAGAAAACACAGAAAACATAATTTTCAACTTCTAGATAATTATGTGATATGGATTAACATTTCCTTTTGCTTGTTATTTCTCCGTTACTGAAAGTTAAGATTGTTTCCAAGCTTTTCTTATCATACACTGTCATCTGTGGGACATCTCTTTACATACACAGAGGTGCATTTAGGAAGCATTTTTAACTTTATTGACATTAAATACTTGTCCATAGGGGTTTTTCTCAGGTTCCCTCACCACCTCTGTGCTCTAATGCCCTAATAGTACCGTAATGTCCAAAGTCACTTAGCCTTGACAACCCCGACTACAGCTGATTCCAATACTTCCTGCTTAGCATTGACTTATTTTAGTCATTTTATTAATCATCATCACTAATTTGTATACAATAAATCTTACCTGTCATGTTAGATAACAAACTTAGTGAGGGCATCGATAATGTCACGTATACTTTCCATATTCCTTACAGTCCTTGAAACAGCAGTATACTAACTAACTGTTTAACAAATATGTAATGTACCCTCCGCTTCCCCAACACACCACTCTGGGGGGAAGAGTATTTTTCCAAATTTCACCCACTTGTCCTGCAGGTCTCCCTCACATTTTCCTACAAGGTGTTATTTGAGTCTTTCAGAGATATTTTATGTTACACATATAAGATTACAATATAAACTATAAGCAACTTCCTCATAAGCCTTGCAATTATAGTCTTATATATTCCCCCATTTTATTCTTGTCAGTTTAATGTTTAAAGCCATGCTATAACCCATGGCTTTGAAACTAAGCTTTTTGAAGGAAAATAAAATCATAGTTTATTTATAGTTATTTACTAACTTTTCTACCATGAATTCGCTACGCTTTTTTCTTTGGATTATAATAAATTTTATGTAAAATATTTCAGAGAATTTAAATAGAAATCATATACGCTAAGCTTTGCGTAGTGTATATGTGATATATAAATCATAAAGAATAACATCTATCACACCCTTTGTCAAGCACTTTGCCTATTAAGAACATAGTGAAGTTCCTATATTGTTCTTCATTATTTCAGACAAATTTACCTTTTCTTCCTTCTTTCCCAGTCCTCCCAACTTGTTCCATATTTTAATGAAATTCAGGAATAATATCATTTATTACCAATTGGAATACTAAGCATATTTTAAAATTACATTTTTTGTATGCCTAATAGAAAAATTCAGTGGAAAGTTAAACAGACATTTTTTTTCTTTCTAGAGAAACACATCCCCTGAGTACTAATCCATGCAAGAAAACAAATGGAAGTAAATGTGGAAATAAAAGGGACAATTCAAGTTAAATCACCCATCCACATTTTCACTAACTGTACAAACTGATGAGGTTATGCATTTAGCTGATACGCATGTAGCTACTTCTGATCAAGCTAATTAACCTGACAAGCAAAATCTCTTTTGTTATATTATTAAATCATGCCCACTTGCTCTGGCATAGTCTCTCCTAGTTATTACTACTTCTTTTTTTATATCCCAAGTATAAATATTACATTTTAATAAAAAATGCATGTCAAGAAACAAGCTCAATTCAGAGGCAACTGGGATCATCAGGAGATACAGTCATAAGTATGTTCCTGGTGACAAATCTAGTAAGGATTTTCAATCAAATCTGGCTTCTCCTACCACAGACACCTTTATTTACACAATATCTTAATTTATTACTTCAATTTATTTGCTAGTCTATTTTATTTGTAGGCTTAGTCTAATTTTAACACTGTCAAGAATAATTCACAGAGTATCGGGTGAGTCTGCTTAGAAGAGGGAAACTACGTTAATCTTTTCTGACATTAATAGAATTAGACCTTATTAATTCTGACATGATTTATTTCATATTGTGTAAATACTAAATGCAAGCATCATGTTCTCATTGAAACAAGTGTTTTACGTGCTTCATATATTGCAATTTGAAACATGAATTGAAAGTGAGCCTTGAAAATCATTTGAAATGACTTAATTCCTGTCAAACTTAGAAAGATTATTACTGCCAAATGGAAACACTAAATGCTGACAAAGGGTGCTCCATGACATCACTGGGAAGAAAGAGAGCAAAGGTGTACAGCCTGTGGGGCTTGCCAATATCATTCAGGCAGATATTCTTCTTACGTTAACAAAAATTATTCCCAATAGAGATACACCTGCATAAGGCATATTTAGTATTTATTTATTTTTTATTTTAGGTGCGGAGAACTGAAGTTCCAATACATTCATGTTCGAGTGTTGTTGTTGCTTTGTTTTTGTTTTTTAATCAGGAAAGATAGTTTAGGGTATAATTGTCCGGGATGATGCAACCTGGGAGTGCTTGGAGGGGGTAAGAAAAATGACGCAAGGACATGGATGAAGCTGGAAACCATTCTTCTCAGCAAAGTATCACAGGAACAGAAAACCAAACACCACACGTTCTCAGTCCTAAGTGGGAGTTGAACAATGAGAACACGTGGACACAGGGAGGGAAAAATCACACACCAGGGGCCTGTTGGCGAGGGCCAACCTACTGTATGTGGGGCTTAAACCTAGATGACGGGTTGGTGGGTACAGCAAACCACTGTAGCACATGCATACCTATGTAACAAACCTGTACTTTCTGCATATGTATCCCATAACTTAAAGTATAATTTAAAAAAAGAATTAATTAAAAAAAAAAGAAAATGAACCCACCTAACACCTCTACCTCTGTTTACCTGAGTTGCAGTGAGTGTGTCCTGTCATTTGCTGACTCATGAAAAAGTTAAGCTAGGCTTTAGATTGTTTGCCTAAGTTTCTCATAACTTAAGTGAGCTTTTCAAAGAAATAGCTGAAAAGATTGCGGGAAAATCATCATTGCTCTTAGTGTTAAACAGCAAAGCCAACACTTTATTTTATTTATTTTAACTTCTCTTTTTACTGATTTGGGCTGATGTCATTGGTCGGTTAGCCAGATGATTTAGACAAATGGTTGACAGCCCTTTGGATAATTTTTAACGCATAAGAATGTTAGGATTGCATTTTTAGAGGGCATGGTATATCTACATCTAAGTTGCAGATGTGTGGAAATCATTTGAACTACTTTCTAGGCACTATAAAATGAAAAGGAAACATTAATATTGGCTTTCTCCAAATGTAAGTGACTTGATGTGTGATGCAAAGGACTTTTTTAAGGAGCAGAAAGGATACTAGGTCTTTGTTCTTCTGAAACAAAAGCAAAGATGGCACTTCTTTTAAGCCTCAATTATTTATTTACCAGAAACATATGGGGAGATTTATTAGAGAAATGTTTCAAATTTCTAGAACAGTTTATTTCGTAACTGTCAACTGGGGTGTGAATTACATAGCTTAATATAGTACATAGATAACCGGAAGAAAGTGAAAGAATTTGCTGCATTTGTACATATTATGTAATATCCATCATTAACTTGAACTGAAACACTTTATTCAAATTCTTGAAGCAGATAACAAGTTAAAAATTATTTTGTGTAAGTCACAGTTAACTTTAAAAAGTTTTTCTAAAACGACCATTCCATATATCCGTGGCAATTCTAACTTTTCTAAATTTTGTGGGAATAGTAATGTTATGATGATGTAGTGGTAACACCGAAAGTGGAAATAGTTTACCCATTAGAAAGCTGATATCTGAAATTGTAGTTTTCATTGGAAGATCAACATTTTAAACCTTGAAGACATTTCTAGGACTCACAGAAGGCTAGCATCACATTAAATGCCAGGAAAGTGCAGTGATTTCCCACGGCTACACACTTGCATCTACGCACTCACAACCGGGTCTCATTCTGCAGCCTGGTTGTGAGCCTATAACAGCATATCATCCCGTGAAACATATAAAAACCATCCTTGCATATTTTAGGTCTATGCAGTGGGATAATACTATATCTTTAGTATATTTGTCTTAAAAGTATTTTATTTGTTGGTGTGTTCATTAGCATGTGTCTTCTTCAAATTTATGTTTTTGTGCTCAATGTTGTCTTTTTCTCCTGTGTTTCTGTATCTTGTCTTCCCTTTACACCACAACTTCTAAAAGTCCTTGATTTCCACCATGTTTTAGAAAATTGTTGATGAAAATGAAGAGAACCCAAGTTGTCTCTTAATACAGAATTTTAAATAACCCTTTGACGTGCTGGCCTATATTGTAAGGCTTAAGTGACTGAGATGTTGGTTTCCAGATATTGAGTTTGGTTTGTGTTGTTTTAACTTAATGCAATAAGCCTTAGTGTAGACATATGCTTTCATTTCCCTTGGGTAAATACCCAGGAAAGGAATGGCTAGGTCATTTGGTAGGTTTATGTTTAACTTCTAAGAAACTGTGGAATGGTTTTCCAGACAGCTGCACCATGTTGCACACCCACCAGACAGCAGAGAGAGGCTCCAGTTAGTCCTGTCCTCATCAACATGTGGTGTGGTCAGTCTCATCTTAGTCACTGCATTGGGTATGCAGGGGTGTCTTATTGTGGTTTTTGTTTGTGTTTCCATAATGCCTAAATGTATTGAACACTTTTTTTTTTTTTTTTGAGATGGAGTTTTTCTCTGTCACCTAGGCTGGAGTGCAGTGACGCAGTCTCAGCTCACTGCAGCCTCTGCCCTGCGGGGTTCCAGCGATTCTCCTGCCTCAGCCTTCTGGGTAGCTGGGATTGCAGGTGCACACCACCATGCCTGACTAAATTTTGTATTTTTAATAGAGACAGGGTTTCACCATGTCGGTCAGACTGGTCTCGAACTCCTGACCTCAGATGATCTGCCCACCTTGGCCTCTCAAAGTGCTGGGATTACAGGTGTGAGCCATTGCGCCCTGCCTTGAATACTTTTTAATGTTTTCATTAGTCACCCATATATCTTCTTTGGTAAAGAGTCTGTTCAGATCTTTGCCTGATTTTTTGTTGTTGTTGCTGTTCAAATTACGTGGCTTTTTGTGATTGAGTTGTAGAAGTTCTTTACATATTCTAGATACATATTCCCTGATGAATATATGTTTTACTGCATACATCCAACAGGCTGCATGAATATTTTCCTCTACTCTGTAGGTTGCCTTTTTTTTCCCTTGTCAGTGTCTCCTGAAAAGCATAAATTTTTACCTTTGATAAGTGCATTTTGTTGTGGTTTTTCGCAGATCTTATTTTTTATATCATAATTAAGAAATATTTGCCAAACCAAGGGACATTAGTTTTCCCCTCATGTTGTCTTTTAGAGTTTTTATACTTTCAGCTCTCACATTTAGATCCAGGAAAGTTCTTCGAAGCTTTATTTGTAATAGCCAAATTGGCAAACAACCTAAATGTCCATCATCAGATGAATACACAAATAAATTGTATATCCTTAAAATGAAATCCTACTCAGAAATGAAAGGAAGTGAACTATTGCTATTGATACATGCAATGGAACAGACAACTCCCAAAATAACTCTGCTGAGTGAAAGGAGCTGGACAATAAAGAGTATGTGCTTTATCACTCCATTTCCATATGTTACAGGAAATGCAAGCTCATCTAAAGTGACAGGTCACAGAATCATGGCTGCCTGGGGAGGGGTGAGCAAGGCAGAAGGAAAGGCTATGTGGGGGATTAGAAATGGGAACAGAGAAAATGTTTAGGTAGCAGATATATGTTCATTATCTTCATTGCTACAATGGTTTCACCATCTACATGTGTGTGGCTAATGGACTAGCAACTCACTAAATAAATACAGTATTGATTTCAATAAATAAATAAATACAATCACTTCCTCAATAAATAAATAAAGCTTCGATAAAGCTGGCACACAGTAAAGTTTCAAAAAAGCTATAAAATATAAATTGTAAATAAATACAAATTTAAAGAAAAATTTAAAAAAATCTTAAAGCTACAATGCTCACCTTGAAAGGGAGCTACTGAGATTTGAGGACCTAACACATCACAGATTCTATACCAAATGCTTTCATGTGCTTTATCTTGCTTTTCACAAGTATCTCATGCAATAGGGGTTTGTAGGCCTCAAAGATTAACGCTAAAGAGGGTTATTGACTCTATGACTTCAAACAGTAATGAAACAGCAGAATTAGGAATGACAAAATAGAGTAACAGAGCCTGTTTCACTACACACACCTCTGAATCCTTACACCCAGTACGGAGACCCCATAGGAGGGAGAGTTAAGAAAGCAAGACATAGGGTGTCCCGAATGTGAAGCTCTTACAGCTGTGGCCATACATAGTCAGAAGGGCTGTGCCTGGCAGTGGGACCATTTGTAAGCATATTATCTGCTTTATCACGTAGGCTGGACTCAACCTTGAAGTGATAAAAACTATGAATTATTGAAAATAAGTCAACACTTTAGTCAGTGCTTTCTAACAAGGCAAAAGGAAGAAAGAACAGAAAACTAACAATATGTGACACGTGCTAGGGAAAGACTATGAAAATTTCAGTATCAACCCCCGACTCGTTTCTGGCTAAAATTTATTGTATACCATTCTTCAATAGGTGGCTGCACTCCAGCCTGGGCAACAGAGTAAGACCCCATCTCAAAAAAATTTTATGTGTGTGTGTGTGTGTATTTTCCTATGCTCCACAAAGAAAAAATTAATGTCCAGTGAGCAATAAATTTTGGCTTTGCCAGAAATTATAAATGGCTTTGGTTTGGGTTCAGAGATAAGAGCGGCGTCTGATGGTGTCTGATGGAGACCCCTTTTCTTCTGTGAATTTGACTGCAGAGTGAAAGCACCAGTGCACAGTGAAGCTGGTGCTAGACACAGTCACCATTCAAACCTACGCTTGATCCACGCAGATAGAAGAATGAGCAGAACTCTTGTGTGTAAATGTGTTCTGTAGATTGTATTGGAAAAGGGAACGCTGAGCTCTCCCTTTAAAAAAAAAAAGTCTTAAAAGTCAAGTATGGGCTACATTAAATATGAATGATAATAGAGCCAACAGATAAATGACAACTCTGTGTGATTTATTACTTACTGTGCCAGTATTCACTTGCACTTCCACATTAGAACCAAAGCTGACAGAAGGAAATGAAATTACTGGAGATTGTTGTGAGGACATGGAATAATGCAAGCATTCATTTGAGTATTCATGTCTGAGAGTGACCTTTTGTTTCTGAATGTTCCTTAGTTCCTCAAAAATCTTCTGGAAATTTTAACTTCAGAGAAAAAGAGAATAAGCGAGAGAAAGGGAGAAACGGAAAGAGAGAGATTGAGAGAGAGAGAATATGTGCTATGCATAACGTGTGATATTTGGAATAGGCAAATGAATTTTAGTAAATTCTGCTTTAGTAAACAACTGATTAATGTTAGCTGAGGTGACCTCAGATAACAGGTTAATGTTTTAGAGATGTTGGCGTTTGGCTAGGTAAAGGTGAAATTCACCTCAAATGCTGAATATCCAGGTAGATTTGTTCACCAAGGGATATGTGAAGACAGGCGTTATTATTGAAAATAATATAAAACTCAAAGAAAATATTTTGTAAAAATTATATTTGAACAAATTATATTTGAATGAATATTTTGTAAGACATCTTTTCTATCAAAGAAATCGACCCCAGTATTTTAGAAAAAAAGAAGTGAGGGAGTGTTAGGGTTTAGAGTCATCTATCTGCTTGTGTCTCTGTCTTGCTATGGGCTGTATTTTGCAGGCCACTGTGCTACTATGAATAGTTCACATTTTCTGCCTGCAGAGTAATTTCACTTTCCTTACTACTATCAAGTAACTCTAGAGAGTTGCTCTAACATTTATAGACATGGAAGTGACATTCAGGAGAGAGCAGGTGACACGTCAAAGGTCATGCAGCCAAAGCATGAAACCCACAGGTCTGAAGACCCAGCTCTTCTAACAACTCATTTCATGTTCTCTCCTTTCATGAGTGACCACAGGACCAAAGACACATAAACAATCAGCACGTAGAATGAAAGATTTTTGGTAAGTGGCGAATAGAAAAAGTTGAAGGTACTATGAGTGCATCTTTTGTGTAATGACAAGATTTTGTGTAGCTTAGAGTTTTAGATTGAATTTCCCTGGAAGTAGCCCCTGATCTAAGGATCTGAGCTCCAGTGGTTTATGTGGATGGGGGTTATAGGAAACGCCTTTATGGCACTGGGGTAGAGTCAAGAAAGGGAGGAAACCAAGCCAGCATGGCGACTGAGTAGACTGCTTCTGTGGCAACTGCGCTCAGTGTCCCCTGGCATCTCTGGAGACTGTGTGGGCCACACTTCTGAATTATCGCACCTGCAGGGCATGGGACCTAGGATATTTTTCCTTGAAGTCCCACCTGTCATTTCCTATGTAGCAGGACTGCTCTGGAAACTTTAATACTCCAGCACCTCTATGCAGAGGGCTAAGAAGAAGCTCCTGAGCACAGAACTCTAGTAGCTTCAGGAAGATGCTTGCAGTGGGGAATCCCAAGAAAATACATGGGGTGAAGCACCAGATCCCTCTGCCACAGAAGCCACTGAAAATGGCCTTGTCACTACACAGTTGCTACAAAGTGAAACATTTTCTTCAAAAGATGATGTAAATCATACACTAAGTAATCTTCCAAACTCTAATACAGTCGAGGAGTTCAGATGCGCACCTGTTGTCTTGAGCAGCCCCTTTCACTCTCAAAAGTTACCAGACCCCTGGCCACTCTTCAGAGGGGCTCTGAGAGGTGCACAGGACTCACTGGGGGAAGGATATCAGGCAGGGGATCTGTTCACACTGAGTTTTGTGGGACAAGACATATCTGTTAGAACACAATATTTACATTGGACACAGCAGAGGTTGGTGTCAAGAAGGTTGCCTCAGCTCCCTAGTGCCACAGTGAGAAATTAAAACTTGTCCTTGTAACAAATAGATCACCCAGGAAAGCTTTTGCTGTAGAGTGACCTGAGAAAAGGAAGTGCAAAGAGTACCATTTACTCAGTCTGATGTTCTGCTTTTAGAGTTTAGACAAAACCAGATAAACATTATTTCAGTTGCCCTTCCTCCAGCAGCAATGGTGGCAAGAAATGGGTGCAGGCTTCGGATAATTTCACATGATCTATAAATAATATCATAAAATAAGTTATTATAAAATCAAGATAAAATTAAAATATAGTAGAAGAAGAAATATTACAATTTGGAATCTACTTGGATACCTAGCTGGAACAAGTGTAAATTTGATCAAGGATCTCTGCCAAAATCTAATAAATATTCACCTGAACGCAGGATTTAGGTACGGCAAGAATAGACAGCAGGTCCTAGAATGTTTGTTCAATGTCAATTTCTTGTAACACTGATGAGGATAAACATCAATTCCCAGTCACATCCACTGAGGGGAGTTGGTACATTCTCCCCAAGTCTGTGTGTGTCTTCTCTGGGGCACTCTGGTCCACGTTAGCTGAAGTGGCAAGTCTACGTGGTCCCAAGTTGAGTAACTGGGTGCAGGCACAAGTGTGCCCTGCCATAGGATGGCATCCAGGCCAGGTGAAGCTGAACTGGAATGCTTGGGTAAATAATTATCTCACTCATTTTTACTATAAAATGTATGCTATGTATAGCTCACATTTATTTCAATTTTTTTTTTTTTTTTTTTTTTTTTTTTGAGACGGAGTTTCGCTCTTGTTACCCAGGCTGGAGTGCAATGGCGCGATCTCGGCTCACTGCAACCTCCGCCTCCTGGGTTCAAGCAATTCTCCTGCCTCAGCCTCCCTAGTAGCTGGGACTACAGGCACGTGCCACCATGCCCAGCTGATTTTTGTATTTTTATTAGAGACGGGGTTTCACCATGTTGACCAGGATGGTCTCGATCTCTTGACCTCGTGATCCACCCGCCTCGGCCTCCCAAAGTGCTGTATTTCAATATTTAATATTAGATGTGTTTTGGTCCTTCATTAGAAATTTGATGATGTTTTTGTGACCAGAAATAGGCCATGGGAACATAACTCTTGTTTAGAGTTACCAATTAGCCTATGCTCTCTCAAAGTCACAATTTCCAAGAACCTGTTGATGGTGTTAAGTGAGAATTCACTGTATTTCTCCCTGGAACCAAGAAGAACACTGGTAGAGAAACTAAACATCTATAATAATAACAATAATAAATTCCCTAACATAGTGTAAATAATGCCAGGAGCAGACAGTGGTAGCATCCTAATCAATAAAAGTAAAATCTGGTTTCAAAGGCTATGAAAAAAATGTTACTTTAAGATGCAATTTAAATGTGTTATAATTTAATCAATTTTATTCTTAATGAATTATTTTTTGAAAAGTGGTATAATTTCATCATCAATTAGAAGTTGAGAAACTTGAAAAAAGATTTATTGAGTGTGAAGAAATGGTAATTATTCTATGAATTAAAGTAACAGTCTAAATGTACCTTTAAACAGACCACTAATAAATTCTGCCACAATAAAAAAAAACAAAAAACACACATGATTACTTTCAGCAGGAATCAAAGGACTGGAAGAATTTTAATTGCTACATTTCTAAATAGTTGCAGCTGTTTCTTATCAAATGACTTTCAGTTATAGTTAATTTGGCCTGACTTAAGTCCTAAAATGTAAATGGCTTACTCTTGTCTCAACTTACAAACAATAAACTTTAAAGTATCATTCCCAAATTTTGTAAATAAATAAACTGAGGGGCATGATGGAGCGACCTACTTCAGTGAGCAGACTAGGATTTTTTTTCCATTTGGTTATTACGCAGATTCTTTCTCTTACATTTTCTGAATGCTCCTTCCTGTGGCTGGCATCTAATAGTTCTTGGTAACACTGTAAAAATTTACTTAATTATATAATCTTATTATCATAATATTAGCCATTAGCTCTATGGATAGGGTTCTAATAAACACTGGAGCTTATGTAAAAATATAAGAAATATCTTAAAAGGGTAGCAATATTCAGATGGCCCTCATTTGGATGTAATCAATATGAGATGTGCGCAACTGACGAGTATGTAGATATTTGTACTGACACAAACGTAATTGCTTACATGTTGTTTTCTCTTCTTCCACAGTCTCTCTCTCTCTCTCTCTCTCTCTCTCTCTCTGTCTCTCAAAACTTGTCATTGCACTTTTAATGTGCTATTTGACGTCATTCTAACCAACAAAATACAAAAATTTAAATCACTAGCATGGGTTTTGCCATTCATCTTTTGTGCAATGCCACTTTTAAATACAAATAAAAGGCATTCAAGCATTATGCTCTTTAACCTGCAATTCTGGCATCCCTGAAGTTAGACAGTGTGGTGTTCATAACTTGTACTTGCATCTTGTTCTTAGCAGAAGACAAGAAATCCTTCACAAAACAAACTCGAGGGCTTTTATCTTTTTGTTTCCCTTTTTGGTATGCACACAGTCAGCCAGCATTATCTATGATAGACTTACTGATGACTGAGGAAGTGTAGAATGAAGAGGGTGCTGCGGGCTCCTCTGTCCTTCCTTCCTACACCATCGTTTCAGCATCTGCGGGAACTAACACTTGTTAAGAAAGGATATAGAAGGACCGTTGATTGTCTGTGATTCCTGGATTCCTCTGGCCCTTCTGCATTTGGAATATTTGGTTTGAATGAAGATCACAGCCTCCTAAGGTGGCCGGTTCACCCACTGAACGCTTACCTTGTACTCAAGTGGATCCTGCTGAACCCCCAACTGTTCACAGGCCACCAGAATCCTGTGCTGTGGGTCACTGCAATACTCTGTGCATCAGGAGTGGGGACTAGGGACAAACATATTACCCGTATCTGTTCCACTCACCTACATGGTCTATTGTGCCATCAAATTTCACCTAAAAAACACAAGTTCAAAGGTAAAATTCCCTCCCTCCCTCTCTCCTTCTTTCCTGCCTTCCTTCCTTCTTTCCTTCCTGCCTTCCTTCCTTCTTTCCTTCCTTCTGACAGAGTTTCTGCCTTCTTTCCTTCTTTCCTTCCTGCCTTCCTTCCTTCTTTCCTTCCTTCTGACAGACTTTCACTCTGTCACTCAGGCTAGAGTGTGCACTGGTGCATTCTTTGCTCACTACACCCTCTGCCTCCTGGGTTCAAGGAATTCTCCTGCCTCAGCCTCCCACGTAGCTGAGATGACAGGCCTGTGCTACCAAGCCTGGCTAATTTTTGCATTTTTAGTAGAGATGGGGTTTTGCCACATTGGGCAGGCTGGTCTCGAACTCCTGACCTCAAGTAATTCCGCCTC
Organism: Alouatta palliata; assembly: GCA_004027835.1. Taxonomy (NCBI): domain Eukaryota; kingdom Metazoa; phylum Chordata; class Mammalia; order Primates; family Atelidae; genus Alouatta; species Alouatta palliata. The sequence continues at coordinate 26,155 of PVKV010002242.1, read as the reverse complement.
CTTGGCCTCCCACAGTTCTGGGATTACAGGGGTGAGCCACCATGCTGGTCTGTAAATTTCTAGACAGCAACAGCAGAGCATTAAACCAAGTTCAGCATCCTTCAGAGAGTAAGGCCTGGTATATAGGCACAGCTTGCACTTCCATGAAGCTGGCCCTCCCTTGGTTACATCCGTTTAGGGTCACCCTGATACCTTCAGTACCTGGCCCACTGTGGGTGTGAATAAGAGTTTCACTGAGCTGTCAGCCTCCATGCATCTTTCGCTGGCAACACCCAAAGTCTTTTCTTTCCCTTTCACATTGTTGCTCCTTTCCTCTCTTCTTTGCCTCTTCAGTCCACTCCTTCTTTTTTCTTCATTTTTCTCTTTCAGTTTTAGAGTTTCACTTGTGGTTATCATCAGAAAAATGGAGCATTTGACCAGGTCTTTAATATTCTTACTATAAGTCCATTTTTCTCTAATGCTCAAGTGCTAGAGTGTTGGAAATTTTATCACTAGCCTTGAAACTAGCAACATTCAACATTTACATTCACTTTCAAAGTACAGCTATGACTAAAATGAGAAACATAATCACTCATGCCTAAGGAAAATGTGGCACATATACACCATGGAATACTATGTGCATCCGTAAAAAACGATGAGTTCGTGTCCTTTGTAGGGACATGGATGAATCTGGAAACCATCATTCTCAGCAAACTGACACAAGAACAGAAAATCAAACACCGCATGTTCTCGCTCATAGGCGGGTGTTGACAATGAGAACACATGGACACAGGGAGGGGAGCATCACACACTGGGTTCTATTGCGGGTAGCTAGGGGAGGCTGGGGAGAGAGAACATGGGGAGAAACGCCAGATATAGGTGATGCGGGAATGGAGGTAGCAAACCACATTGCCATGTATGTACCTATGAAACAATCCTGCATGATCTGTACATGTACCCCAGAACCTAAAGAATAATTTCAAAAAAAAAAACACAAAAAAGTAGATATCCCAGGGAACAGAAAAGTATATATGGGTAGAGGAGATCACATTTTTTGTTAAGAGCCTTTTTACAGGCCGGGTGCGGTGGCTCACGCTTGTAATCCCAGCACTTTGGGAGGCCGAGGCGGGCAGATCACCAGGTCAAGAGATCGAGACCATCCTGGTCAACATGGTGAAACCCCATCTCTACTAAAAATACAAAAAAAATTAGCTGGGCATGATCGCGCGCACCTGTAGTCCCAGCTACTCGGGAGGCTGAGGCAGGAGAATTGTCTGAACCCGGGCAGCGGAGGTTGCAGTGAGCCAAGGTCGCGCCACTACACTCCAGCCTGGCGCCTGGTGAAGGAGTGAGACTCTGTCTCAAAAAAAAAAAGAACCTTTTTACATTAGACTTTTTTTCCTATTAGCTTGAAAATTTTCACATCTACATAAGAGTTAAATAGTTCAATAAATACCAATATACCTGTAAAAAAAGATAAAATTTGTAAAATGACTTAACACTTAACTGGGGCTGTCGGTGAGTATGACGTTACCAAAAGTAGGGCTGATTAGGTAGTTTTTGGAAGAAAACATAAACAGCATCACCAAAGAAAACTCCACCTGCCTTACATTTAAAAATATGGTCAGGTCTTTGAATGTACTTTTCTCTTTCTCTGGATTTACCCCCTTTAGTAAGAGGTGCTCACTTTTAGTGATGGGGCTCAGAGGATATTTTCTTTTAAAAAATTATTTTAAGTTCCAGAATGCATGCACAGGACGTGCAGGTTTGTTCCATAGGTAAACGTGTGCCATGGTGGTTTGCTGCACCTATCAACCCATCACTTAGGTATTAAGCCCCGATGCATTAGCTATTTATCCTGATGCTTTCCCTCTCCCTACCCCACCTCCTGACAGGCCCTAATGGATATTGTCACCCTCCCTGTGTTCATGTGTTTTCATTGCTTAGCTCCTACTAATGAGTGAGAACATGCAGTGTTTGGTTTTCTGTTCCCGTGTTAGTTTGCAGAGAATAATGGCTTCCAGCTTCATCCATGTCCCCTCAAAGGACATGAGATCATTCCTTTTTATGGCTGCATAGTATTTCATAGTGTATATGTACCACATTTTCTTTATTCAGTCTACCACTGATGGGCATTTGGGTTGATTCCATGTATTTGCTATTGTGAATGGTGCTGCAATGAACATATGCATGTTTCTTTATAATAGAGTTATTCATATTCATTTGGGTAGATACTCAGTGATGGGACTATTTTCTGCTTGCAGTATTTGCACTCTCCCTTAGCTAAGGCCCCAGGGCAATGCTGCAGCTCTCCTCACTCAGCTCTTACTGTCCTGCAGCAAAAGCTTTGCTGCTCCTGGAAGGCTGTGCCTCTGAGCCCCAGACGGGACAGAGGGAGCTCCTTCACTTCGCTGTCTCTGTATCTCCAAGGAACAAGCACAACATCCATCACAAAGTAGACGCTCAATAAATATTTGTTAAAATCAAATGAAATCATGCATACTGCCTCCGCTACACTCGTGCAGAAATGAAAAATGTGCTGTGGCCGGTTGGGGGAACATAAGAGGAGGGAGCTCAGACTCTCAATTCTGTACTCAGTCTTCTGGCATGAATCTGCCTGCTATGGGGGTCCCCCACTGTCTGCTGTCTCTTCCCAGCTCCTGCTTTGAAATGTGAGAATTACACATTCTAAGGACCAGGTGCAAGGAAGAGTATAAGATTGGCAGCAGCAGAAAACAATTGGTTTACTAAAAGTCAGCATTTTACAACAAAATACATAGATCAGTAAAATTCTTGAGCAATGTTGCCACTGTCTTTGAAATTTAGTAAACATTTTTTGTAGCATAACTTTCCAAGCACTGTTGCATTTTAAATATAAATATTCAGGAAATGTGAATTTCAGTTAATATACTTGTATAACTAAAAAAGCAAAGAAAGATAGCTCCATAGATGAAATAGACAGTTTTCCCTATATACCCTGCTATGTACAGCTCACACCCTGGGTGGAATACGTAAAACAAAGATTCTGAAAAATGGAGGGAAGATGACAGATCAGCCAGCGAACTCAGGACATGAGGGAAAACATGGCGCTAGGTTCCCTAGGTTTTCTGCTTGCCTCACATATCCAGGAGAGTATGCTGGAGAAGCTGGCAATTAGGAAAACCAATGGGTGTAGACAAAACATCCCAGGAAAAGTGTGCTCCCCCAGCAATGTGCCAAAAGGATAAAACTTTGAGGAAAGCTGAGTTCCCATACGCTGCCTTTTGGTCTGCAAATACATTCAACCCTACAGAGGGCATTTTGGCAATACCAGCAAAATAAAAAATGCATACATTTTCTTTGAACTGGCAGTTAACTGCTCATGACCCATTGATCATACAACTCGACTACTCGATGTGTAACTTAAGAATGAGTTCATTCATTGTGGTCTTGAGGTAGATCAACAGGATTTATTTTTGAAAATAAATCACCACGCTGCCAATCAATACAGGATGCAGTAAAGAAACTAGCAGAGGCTGGGCGTGGTGGCTCACGTCTGGAATCCCAGCACTTTGGGAGGCCGGCAGGGGGGCCAATCACCTGAGGTCAGAAGTTCGAGACCAGCCTGGCCAACATGGTGAAATCCTGTCTCTTCTAAAAATACAAAAATTAGCTGGGCGCAATGGTGCTTGCCTATAACCCCAGCTACTTGGGAGGCTGAGGCAGGAGAATCTCTTGAACCCGGGAGGTGGAGGTTGCGGTGGGCTGAGATCACACCACTGCACTCCAGCCTGGGCATCACAGAAAGACTCTGTCTCAAAAAAAAAAAAAAAAAAAGCAGAAACCAACAGATGGGACAAAATCGATCTCTAGTTGCTCTCACTGCTCATTAGCATAATGACACTCCCACCAGCACCATGACAGTTTATAAATGCCATGACAAAGACCTGTAGTTACCTTATATAGTTTCACACAGTTCCGGGAACTTACAACTCCTCTTCTAGAAAATTCTGAATACGTCACTCCTCACTCCTCAATTAGTACATAGTTGAGAGTGGACATACATAGAGCTAGACAGCAATTCATGAGTGTCAGACTCCACCTACAAGAAAGCCCTGCTCTGGCTAATGAGCCGCCGTTTTGTCTCACCCTGTTGCTCTGATAAACTTGCCTGCTCTCACTGTTGGCTCATTCCTGAATTCTTTCCCGGGTAAAGTCAAGAGCCCTCTGGGCTGAGTTTCTTTTGAGGGTTTGCCTACATTGGTCTTGTTTATAATAGCAAAACATTGAAAACAGCCTCTATATACATTAATCGCAGGCTGGTGAAACAAACAATGATGAATCTATAAAGTGGGAAGTTTGAAACTCTTAAAAATACAGTATTCATGGAACATTTCTAAGTTACCTACTTCAATTGACTAAAACAAGTTACAGACAATATGTAATATTTGAAAACTTAATTTTTAAAAATGTTTAAAATGTTCTTACATATCCATCTGTAACTGAATAAGCATAAAAGTTCTGGAAGGATCCAAGAAACATGAAAACCAGTGAGTTACCCTTTGGGACACATTAGTCATATTAGATTCAAACCCCAGAGCCCAGCTTCAAGGGGAGCTGTTTTCTTAGAACTCCATGTGAATAGGTTGTGAATGAATCCTCTCAGATCATGCACTGTGGCAGGCCTGTTTTAGAACCACATGAAAGGTTACATATTTGAAAAAACACGAAAAGAAATATTTTTTAAATACAATAATTGTAAAATATAAGGATCAGAAATTACCAAGCACTTATTTGAGGAAGATACAATCGCTTTCATAGAAAAGTCCAAAGAATCTACAAATATTGAGTTAATGTTCTTTCAGTTTGCTATCACGGCAAACAGGAACACGTTTGCTGCCATATTTTTTATTAAATCAATCTAAACTAACCCATTCCAAGCTGGGTTAGAACTTCTGGACTTCTCTGAGTATAATCCTTTCATTTCTAACACCTTGCTTTTGCTTCCTTGAAGTATCGTTGAGTGGTTGCTACTCAAATTATGATTGCAAACCAGTGGCACTGGGATTGCCTGACAGATTGTCAAAAATCCAGAATCAGGCATCTCATTCTTGACTCATGGAATCAGAATCTTCGTTTTAGGAAATTTCTCAAAACATTTGCTATGCATATTAACATTTAAGAAGCACTATTATGGGAAGTTGATGAGAACAGTAAGTTATTATATGACAGAACACCAGCTGAAAGTAAAGAAAAACAATTTCCAAACAATGTATTCCCCATGGTCATTCCCAGGATTCTGTTAAATTATACCGTTTTTATTCCCCCTGGATCTCTGATTATACTTTTCCTTTGTAACTGCAGGTTTAGGTGAAAAAACCTGATATGTAATATGTTTATTATAGTGTATATTAAAATAGCTCACAGTAAAGCTCAGTGGAACATGTACAGCATTACAAACGCACTGATCCCACTAACAATAATTTGTGTGGGACCTTGTATGTTTTAATATATAGAAATAAATTAGTTGAATAGAGAAAATTAATAATTAATTTGTGATGTTCGTGGTAAGATATGGACCCAATAATGTATTCTGTTTTTTTCTAGATTTTAATATTTATATAATTTAGATGTTACTTTTAAAAAGTGGGAGTATTTTAAACTCTTATAATTGTGTCTATTTCTATTAATTTATAGTCAAAAGGGGTACATTTACTTAAGGTACCAAAATATCATTTGCATTGCATTAACATTTTACTGAGAGACAAAATGTGTTCACCTATTAGTATAAAGGAGCTTATTAGACTTTGAATACATGGCTTTTGAATTTATTTTTGTATAAGCAAAAATTTTCATTTAAAAAATATGGCTATTCTGATGGTCAACTGCTATTCTTACTTGTTGCCATTTTAGTTATTTTTCTTTCTTCCTTTTTTTTTTTTTTTTTTTTTTTGTAGTTAGCCTTAGGGACAGTCTGATAGATCTTAGTAGTACGTAAAGTCTAAAAATGTCTAAAACCTCAGAATTAATATGCACACTAAAAGCTGCAAAAGACTTGCCTTAAACATAGGCAAAGACACTGGCTTCCTGTAGGGTGTGGAATGGCCACAAATCCCTTGGAAACAAGAGGGACATGAGTACGTATATGAATAAATATTTGTGGCATAATGGCGCGGAGACAGGCAGGATTGTTGGTCCAAATTACAACACGACTATGGCACATTCCTTCACCAGGGAAATAGTCGTTAAACAGAAGACTGTATCTTCTTGATTGCAAATTCTCTTGGTGAGGACACTCCTGAAGCTCTTGGGAGTGAGCCTCCCTCCTGGTACAACTCCAGAGAGTGTGAGGGACAGGCATCTGTGGGAGTGGCCCAGTGCCCAGAGCAAGGAGGCAGGAGCCCAGCAAAGGCAAGTTCCACCCCTTTATTATATTTCCTAACTGGGAGGTTTTAAAGGAAAAGACAAGCGAAGGCCTTTTATTGATGGAGAAATGTGTTTCTTAAATGTCTGTGCACATAGATGAAGAAGACCTGCACGTCCGTGTTGTTTTCAGATGAAAGGTCCATGGAAGAAGCTCCTGTTGAATGTGGGAACTGCCAAGGACATTGGCTGGTGTGTGGGCACCACCGGGAGGGCGGCCTGGGTGTCCACGCTGCACTGCTACGAGGTATGGGTTTGACTTGCTCTCTGCCCAAGCTGGCTCATCCACAAAATAAACTGGACTAGAAGATCCCTAACAGCCCCACCATCGTCTTTGTTTTGTTCCAAAGATCAATAATCAGTGCAAAAGAAAATGAGTCATTTATATTTCCTCAACTCGTTTTAAAATTACAACCCTAGGCTTACAGCACTGCAGCTACGTTCTATGATTCAGTGAATTAAAAAATAAAATACAAAAATATTGAAGAAAAGGGGGGAAACGATTTAGGCAAAGAATAAAATCATGATTTAACGCTGAAACTCCAGGCTTTGTGAGCTCTGAGTAGCATTAAAGCTGGGCGCGAGTTACATTTCCCACTGCAAACATCACTCATTCTTTAGAAGAAACGACTTTGTGTATTGCAAGGCACTGTATTAATTTCTAACATCTTCAAGGCATTATAGTCATTATATCATTAACTCCACATGGATTTTATTTTGAAAAGTGGGAAATGAAACCATCGTTAGGTTCTTGACAGAAGACCTGAGAACATCCTACATAAATTAGTGATTTTCATTACGATGAATTTCACTATGAATTGCACACGTGAATAACAATTGTTGATGGAAATGAAATAAATCTACTTGGTTTAAAAGTGGTAAGTGGTAATAACAAATGAGTATAATTTACCTGGATAAATGTAGCTAGAAATATGATTACCAATCATTTAAAAATTTAGGTTTTAGAGGGAATTTTAGATTTCAAATAATGATCTCTAAAAAAATCTATTTCTTTAAATATCGCCAGTATCAATAGTTTGTTTTTCTAATATCTAAGGCTTGAAGATGATAATGGTGTCTGGTCATATCAAGGATAAGTGAGTACTACTCAGGGAGATAAACATAAGAACATTTAGAAAATGAGATGATGAAAACTGGATCTGTATTTATGGTGAAGCCATGCAAGAGACGCTCTCTATACCTAGTAAAATGTTACCTATTAGTCAATCAGTAGTTCATTATAATAATTAAATCACCCAATAACTTTTCTTTAAAGAGAAAGGGTATTGCTATGTTGCCCAGGCTGCAATACAGTGGCACCATCATCACTTGTGGCAGCCTCCACCTCTTGGGCTCAAGCCAGCCTCCCATTTCAGCCTCCTGAGAAGCTGGGACTACAGGTATGAATCATATAATGAGACTTTAAATGAACTTATGGGTTTAGTATTTTAGAATCTGGAAGATAAGAATCTTCTAAATTGCCCAGAGTTTTTTTGAGAACATTTCAGGATACCAAGGGACGTAAGCTCATTGTGATGGTTTCTGCAGCAGCAATTCTAGTAACTTTGAGATGTTACTGCCTCTGCTCCAGGCAGACCTCCTCCCTGACCTCAGCCACACTCTAGCTTTACCCACTTGAGGAGTGGGCACAGGGACTGGCCCTGAACACATACCTCAGCTTTATCAAGAGGACCAGATGGCTGCTGTTAAAATGTGTGTGGCAGGCGGTCACCTGACCACATTTCATACAATTAATCACATTGATCAGTTACAGGGGACACCTATTTGCAATTCTTATTTAATTTGAGGCAGGTACAAAGGTGACATCCAATTGTAACTCTTTTAATGAAGCACCAGGAAACTATAATTTCCAACATTTATAATAAAAACATGTAAGTAGAATAGAAGCTTATATGATCTAAAAAGAGATTCTATAGATTTTACATTACTTTCTTTAAATAGAGATTTTCTGAAAAAAGGGTACATAGATCTTGGAATAATTAACTTAAAAGCAATAAATAACACTCAAACCTATTAATTCTAATTTCACATATTCTTTTTTTTTAATTGCATTTTAGGTTTGGGGGTACATGTGAAGAACATGCAAGATTGTTACATAGGTACACACATGGCAGTGTGATTTGCTGCCTTCCTCCCCATCACCTATATCTGGTATTTCTCCCCATGCTATCCCTCCCCAACTCCCCACCCCCCGCTGTCCCTCCCCTTTTTCCCCCCGACAGATCCCAGTGTGAGATGCTCCCCTCCCTGTGTCCATGTGTTCACACTGTTCAATACCTGCCTGTGAGTGAGAATATGCGGTGTTTGATTTTCTGTTCTTGTGTCAGTTTGCTGAGAATGATGGTTTCCAGATTCATCCATGTCCCTACTAAGGACACGAACTCATCGTTTTTGATGGCTGCATAATATTCCATGGTGTACATGTGCCACATTTTCCTTGTCCAGTCTATCATCAATGGGCATTTGGGTTGGTTCCAGGTCTTTGCTATTGTAAATTGTGCTGCAATGAACATTCGTGTGCATGTGTCCTTATAGTAGAATGATTTATAGTCCTTTGGATATATACCCAGTGATGGGATTGCTAGGTCAAATGGAATTTCTATTTCTAGGTCCTTGAGGATTGTGGAGATGTTAGTCAAAAGATAAAGTTTCAGTTAAACGGGAGGAATACCTTCAAGAGAGCCATTGTACATCATGATGACTGTAGTTAATAATACTTTATTTTGCACTGGAAAATTGCTCAGAGAGTAGCTTTTAAGTGTTGTTACCACACAAAGATAATACAAATGTTATTTAGCTTGATTTGGCCATTCCACAATATGTTTATATATAGTGTTGTACACACGATATTTTCATTTTTGATATTTAATTTTTCTCAATTAAAATAAATAAATAGGTAAGAAACATTATAACCTGATAAATACCAGGTATGTTTTGAACAAAACAATAACATGTATTTGTCCAGTCTTAGTAATATCCCCTTAAAATATCATCATATTACAATGAAACCTTATACTTTATATAGGTGTGTGTATATATACACATATACACATACATATACTTTCATGAAAATGAGAAAATAACATTTTAGGGTGACAGAAACAATGTATAGTAAAATAAATTGGTAAAAGTAAACGTTTATTGAAAATTTATGGCCAAATTACAAGTGGCGAATCTTAAAACAATTTGCATGCCATACCTAACATAGCCTGTGCACAAATGTGTCACATTAAATTTTTTCTTTTCTTTTATATGATACTGAAGCATTATTTGTGACAGCATCCACCTCATAGTTGGGAGCCCTCCCTGGAAATTTGTATCACTCACCCTTGACATTCTCATTTCTACAATGAAATGGTTCAGTGAAGAGGTTTGCAGTTCAGGGTAACTTGTGGATCATTATTTTTCCAGTACAGAAAGAAAAAAATGAAGAATATAATGTATTAACCTTATTGTACAGAATAGCTGGAGTATTAAGAACCTCTGACTTTAATTTATTGATAAGAGCTTGCCTTTGAGTTAAAGAATTTAGTAGGCAAAGAATGTATACAGGAATCAGGGCTTAAGAGAGCCTGGTAATCTGATAAAATTAAGTAAAATTTCTTTTGCTGAATGGGCAGAATCATGAATTAGTTGGTTGAGCGTGTCCACAATATGACTTTTCTTCCATGGGAGGATTTTGGAGGTTGACTTGGCAGTTTATAAAATTTGCTTTAGAGATGAGAATCAGAAATTGCAAAGGCCAGATAGAATTCCTCAGCAGATTCTGCAGTCAGGGAAAATTAAGCCATTCCTCTTGATTTCTTCCCTTGCGAGTTGTAGGAACATTTCCACTTGCTGGCAAGTGTGCCTGGGGCCGGGTATTGGACCTACCTGATGATCTCCTGGTGCATTTCATCCCTTCCACTTAACTCCCTGCTGCCCATTCTAGAAGCAGCATGCCCAGATTCACGAGCCAGTGACTGTGGCTTACTGCTCAGCCACGGTCTTCTAAAACCCACCAGTGATCCCATTCCAACAGAAAGCCAGAAACAAGTGACAATGAAGTATTTTTTGGTTTCCACAGTTTGTGACATGCATTTTGTTTTGTTTTGTTTTGTTTTGTTTCTCATCTGATTGATTTTGGGGAGTTGGGAATTATCAAGATGTTTTTGCACGGAAAATACTTTAGTATCTTGCATAATTATATTGTATGTGTTTGTGTGTCATGAGACTACTCAAATCCACACTTTTTGCAATTTTCAAGTATAATAAAATACATTATTATAAACGATAATATTTACCAGGCTGTACAATAGAACCCTGGAAATTATTCCTCCTGTTTAATTCAAACCCTGTACCTTTTAAACAGCATTTCTCCATTTATCATTCCTCCACCTCTGGAAATCACCATTGCATTCTCTGCTTCTAAGAGTTCAAGCATTTAGATTCCATATAGTAGTGAGATTATGCAGCATTTGTCTTTCTATGCCTAATATATTTCAGTTACTATAATGTCCTCCAGGTTCATGAAATTGTAGCAAATGAAAAAGTTTCCTTTCTTAAAAGTTGAATAGTGTTCCAATGATATATGTACAATGCTCAATAACCCCAAAAAAGGCCAAAAAAGGAGAAAATGGAAATGAAGAAAAATGGAATAATTAGAAAACAGCAAGATCTTAGATTGTCATTCAACCATACCAATAATTGCTCTAAATCTGAAGATCTAAGCATATATGTTAAGTGACAGAGATTGTGTGAGTGGATTTGAAAAAGAAAGGCCCAAGTAAGTGTGTGTTATCTACAGGAAATCCACCTTAAGTGCCAAGATATAATTAGATTAAAAATAATGGATGCATTATTATAGTGGACACAGGTTTTCTTTCTGAGATGATAAAACAGTTCTCAAATTACATAGTGATATTGGTTGCATGTGTCTGGGAATATATAAAAACTCACTGAATTATACACCTTAAAGGATAAGTGCTGTATGTGAATTAGATCTAGGTAAAGCTATTATAAGATAAAGTGACAGCCAAAAAAAGCAAAAGAATAAAGACTGATATACCATAGAAACACTAATACTCTTTAAAAAAGGTGAAATAGTTATATTAATTTTAGAAAACTTGAAAATAGAGTATTACATAAAGTGATAAATGATCCAAAAATATATTAGAATCCTGAATGTATGTACATATAAAAGAGAACTTCAAAATACATGAGGCTTAAACTGATATATTTGAAAAAAGAAACAGATAAATCCACAATTATAGTAACAGTAACACTCCTCTCTGCAATTCGTATAGAGAAAAATTGGTAAGGATACGGATCACACGAACAATATTTCCAACCAATAATGTCTAACAGACATTTATAGAACATTCTAAGAACAGTAAACTGTGCATTCGTTGTAGTGAACTATTCAATAAGGCAGAACAAATTCCGGGTCATGAAACAAACACTAACAACTTTGAAAGAATAGACGTTGTACAAAGTGGGTTCTAAAACATTAACAGATCTAAACTAGAAATTGAGAACATAAAGTGACCTGGTAAATCCCCTAACTTTTAAGGGATTTAAATTGGCATTTGGGCAACCTTTGCCCTCACTCTGATCTCTTAATTTTTGTATTAACTTTTCTTGACAGTGATCATATCCCATCAGGTTTTATTTAACATTCTGCATGCTTTTTCTCACAGTCTAGATTGCATACTTTTAAATTTTACTTTAATTCAAGTATTTCTAGCATACATTTCATTTCATGACCTTTGCTAGATGCGAAAGATAAATTCATTCAGGAGGATAAAATGAAGAAGAATAAATAAGATCGACATACTCCCCTTCTTTTATGGAATTTATTATCTACTTCAGGATATAGACAGGTAAAAAAGATAATTAGAGGATGATGTGGAATGGCCCTGGTGGTGTACTGTACAGTGTCATTAAGAAGAAATAGCGTAGGATTGAGGACGGCTTTGCAGCAGAGGTGAGGCTTAAGCAGGACCTGCTGAATGAAATATCTAAGTCAACATGTTTCACTTCGAAGATCAAAGCCTTGATCAGATTGGGAGACAGATTGAAATTGCTCCTGAGAAGGAAAGAGAACAGTGGCTTGTGACTTTTAAAAAGATTGACAGCTATATCTAGGTGTGTGCGTATAAGGAGGCTCCCTTTAGAAATGAACACAGAGACTTTGAGCAGGTGCTCCTAAAGTTTGGTTATTGATTGTTGGTTGATTGTGTTGAATTCTTTGAAGGTTGTTATTCCTCCCGGCCTCTTAGGCCACACACTTAATGTTCAAATTACTCCTATATTATTTAGTAGTAATAGGCTTCCATTATGTTAAAAACAATCTCTAAGTTACATAGCCCTCTTCTGATTGCAAAGTAGTTTCAAAACCATTCACTCCCTAATTTCTCGATGTGTGAAAGATGTTTCTTATTGTGTGGCTGAAATAACACAGTTTGTTGTATTTTAACATTGCCAGACGCTCCTGATATCCACAGGAGTCTCAAAATTCATGTGAACAGTGTATTCACTCTCAGAACTGATGAAGTCACACGGTGGAGTGTAATCACATTACTGGTTAATGATCCTATAGCTCATATAAAAACACACGCCGTCTATTTTTGACCTAAAACTAGTAATCCATGAAATGACATTCTTAAAATATTTTATTTATAGTACTCTGAAACAATGTCACCAAATGAACATACTACTGTGAGTTTGGGGTCCTTCTACCTGTTTCTGCAGCTTGAGAAATTATTTTCAATAAAGGGGAAAGTATATTCAAGATAATGCTTTTCTCTGTCAAATCGGCTTATTATATATTTGAATACTAAGGAATTGTATATAATATAGTCTACTGATAAAATGACTCAAATTCATGTAACATTTATGTAATTTTATTCAGAAGAATATATTATGGCTTATTTTCAAACTACTAAACTGTTGGGATGATACCTGGGTTAAATACAAACAGGCCCAAGTACATAGAATATACTAAAATTTAGTTATGTAAATATTGCATTTCTTTGGATGAAAAAATACAATTGTTATTCGTTTATATCATAGAAAGCCACAGAACATCTAGAGAAGCTATAACATATAAAAACGCAAAAAACAGTTTTGATTGAGTTTCTGAATCTCCTTGAAGAAAGACTTGGAGTCAAGTACCTTACCATTTTAAACAAAAGAATTTCAATATTTAACTGAATTCCATTCCCCTATTCAGGGGAAATTTTAGGATGACAGATTTGCTAAATTACACTGGTATAGCTGTGCCTTGGACCACCCCCAACTCCTTTTATGTACTTAAAATATGCATGAGTAATCTGCCAGGGGGATCATCTAACAGAAGAATATTTCACTCTTACGTGCAATGTGTTTGCTATTTAATTTTGTTAATAAAAATTTGAATCTTTAGTCTGATGCATCCAGACTAAATGCAGATATAGATGTTTTTTTGTTTTTTTTTTTTGTTTGTTTGTTTGTTTGTTTGTTTGTTTTTGGTTTTTTTTTTTTTTTTGAGACAGAGTTTCACTCTTGTTGCCCAGGCTGGAGTGCAATGGCGCGATCTCGGCTCACCGCAACCTCCGCCTCCTGGGTTCAAGCAATTCTCCTGCCTCAGCCTCCCGAGTAGCTGGGACTACAGGCACGTGCCACCATGCCCAGCTAATTTTTGTATTTTTAGTAGAGACGGGGTTTCACC
>PVKV010002242.1:0-11963 GCA_004027835.1 Alouatta palliata | reverse complement strand
ATAGATGTTTTAAGTGAGGTTTCTTCCTCTGTTAGAGTGTTTGTTATTTCTTTCCTTTTTCAATTTTAATTTCTCATTATTATGGGTTCATAATAGCTGTATATATTTATGAAGTGCATGTGATATTTGAGACAGGCATGCAATGGGTTACTGGAATGTTTTTTGAGGGTCTATGCCCACTCTTCATTGCCCAGTACATTATCCAAGGTTTTTAAAGACAAAAGAGTAGAATCTGAAATCCCACACTTTTAAAAGGAAAAAGTAATTTCCCACTACCTATTTTAGCATACAATGCATATGGCACGCACTAATGGGGGAGACAGGATGGGAGGCTGGGAACTACTAAGGCAAAGTTAACTCACTTAGAAGTAATTTGTCCTTTAGGGCAGAAAGAGAAAGTGCATCTTCCAGCAGCAAAGCTGGAGAGTGAGAAATCTTCAAGGGAAAGAAATTAAAGAAACTGGAATAAAAGGACGCCATAGGATAGGTACGAGCAGGAGAAAATGGAGACATTTTATAATAAATTAACCTTCAGCCTTTGAGGTTATTCTTTGTATTGAAATTCAGTTGTTTTAAAGAGTTTTTATTACTAAAGACATGATGATTTCTTCATAGCCGAGGGGGAAGGTTCAAATACTGTACAAATGTGATAGTCCATCTTAAATCATTTTTGTGTAAAGATTGAGTTGTATTGAATGAATTTGTCATACTCAGAATGAAACCGGTGCAAATGAAATTCCTGTTAAGGGGCATTAACTTTACTATTTTCTCATTTGCTGTAAAAGCCTGGTAAGTACCAAGATTTGGGACAGACTATAATACTTTTATGAACCAAGAAGAGAAAGGAGGAGCTTTCTGATGGCTTTAAAAGCAAATATTATTTTTTAGTTTATGATCTAGGGAAATTAAAAAAATGTATTTCTCTCCCTGTAGTTTTCTAGGGTTAATTAGATACCACTGATCTGCTGTTTTAACTCATTTGTTTTCTAGATTCCACCATTCAATATATTTTAACGAGTTTCTTTATGTTAGACCCATTTTCCCAGTCATTAACCATCCATGTGCTAATCACACAATTATCTTGTCATTCATTTTATAAGATGTGCTGTAAAAACCCATAGCATCCTTCCAGAATGCAGGAGATAAAATTATATTCAGATCATAAACATTGTTTTATTGAAACCTTTATGAATAATTTGAGCAAAGAAACAAAAGCCACATAGGAAATATCGTTCTATGTAAATAAAGGAAGTATTTAAGAATTATTGAAACCTATGAAAAGACGTGTTGTTTTATGGCTTTTAGAGAGTCTAAAAAAGTGAGTTGCGGACAATTTTAAGTGATTTATTTCAACAATTGTCCAATGCAAATTCCTTAAACTCTGATCATTAAACTATCATTTTTAAATATTTAATGGGATCATTCAACAATATTAATGCCTAAACTTAACATGCTGTTTTACAGAAATTTCTTTCTAAGACACTGTGGTTGCCTTTGCAAAATTTTAAAGAGTCAAATTGTAAAGATTAAGAGACCAGATGAGGTATTCATTCAAACACCAAACACGAGCAATAAAGCTTAATTCCCACCCACATCCTCTAAGGAAAGACCCTTTTCTTGCTTCTCCAACCACATTGACAAAGAAAAAGAGTATCCTGCTATGTTAGGACCAATCATTTTTGGCTTCCCAAGAATGGATTTCTCTTTGGATCAACGACCAGAGAACTGTCTACACTGTCCTGGACACTTGCCTTTGGAAACATGGCTTCTGCCACCACCAGTTCACTGAAACAGAATGCATAGAATAACAGGTCGAGGTGGCCAGTCTGTAACACTGGGCAGCATTCGCCCTTTCCTGAAATGCGAGTGTACTTCGGCGTTGTGGACACCATCACCTGCTGTATTTCCTTAATCTGTCTGGAATTCACTTCACCATTTCCTTCCAGTTTCATTCTCCTCTGGCCTTCCATTCTTCAGAGTTTTCTGTTTGACTCTACATCCTTATCATTTAACTCTCAAGTATTCTCACGGCTTTAAATATGACTTCCAGTTTATATGCTGCCAATCTGTGTTGCCCACCAGTCTTAGCCTCCGAGCAGTAGATATTTATTCAAATGCGAGCTGGCCATCTCTATTTGCATTTCCATCTCAGACTCCTAGAAATCATCAGCTCTCAGGTGTCCATCTTCATGAAGAAAACCATCATTCATTAAGTTGCCCCAAACACTTCTCTTCTCCTTTGCCTACAGCCGTATGGTCAGTAGCATGCACTAGAAAGGCAGAGCTGACTCACGATGTTGGTGTATAGGCTTCTTTTTATTGGATTTCTTGTTCTACCATTCACTGTTTGTGACTTCATCCTGAAGGAATAGGATGATCTCATATGTTCAGGTGCCTCACACTGAGCGTGGGCAGGACAGGAAAGTTCTGAAGGACACGGCTGTCTTCTGACTGGGACATGCCCAACATGGAAGCTGGAAGCTATAAACAGTTTTTGTCTTAAATATTATTGGCAAGAATTATGTTACGTGATCCGTACTTGCTAAAAAGGAATCTTGGGAATTGAATATTTTAGCCCTCAACCTCTATAACAGCAGAAGTAGAGGGGATTATGAAGGCAATCAGTCAAGTCACAATCCATACCTTATGCCAAACCTCTAATTTATTGTCGATTATTCTAAGACTCTCTTAAGGCCTTAATTTGAGTCATTCCTTTTCCAAATGTTTTGTGCATTCATACTATTCACTGTTGCTGGGGTAATCTTTCTACGCAAACCTGATGAACTGTTTAAAGTCCAAGTTCTTTAAAAAGACACACGTGAGGTCCTCCAAGACCTGACTGAGGATCTGGTTCCTGGCTAAAAAGCCTACATGTGATTGTCAGATCTGAACGCAGGTAATTACAAAGGCTCTACCTGGCAGGTCTCCCACAGAAAGCTGCCCTCCTCACACCAGGCTTCTTGGTGCATCGCCAGTGCATTTCAGTCTCTGAAGGGAGTTGCAGTCAAGGACTCTGGGGGTTCTGGCTCGCCATGCTCCCAGCACACCTGCACAGGTTGAGGACTCCTGTGGGATCTGATGCCATCTGATGTGGGATCATTTTAAAAAATATATCAATTGTAGTTGAAGCCTTCAATACCACAGTTGAGGACTCCTCCATCTCCAGGACTCCTCTCCCTTCAGACAACAGGCAAGCCCTAGGCTCCAGAGCTTCTGAACAATGAGTTTTACATTGGGGTTCCTGCAACACCCTCTTTGGGTTTGGTTAGTTGGCTAGAGAGGCTCACAGAACTCAGGGAAGCATGTTTACTGGTATATTATGAAGGGTATGTTAGAGGACAGAAATAAACAGCCAGATGAAGAGAGGTATGGGGTGAGGTCTGGAAGAGCCCTCAGCACAGAAGATTCTGTCCCCATGGAGTTGCGTTCAGGTCTCCAGAATCTCTCGAACTCTGTCCTTTGGCCTTTTATGGAGACTCCATTGGCTGTCCATAACTGAAACCTGGACGGCTGAGTTGAAATGTGATTTCACAAAAAGGGTGTGATCTAAACCCAGCGAGGCCTGTCTGTTCAGACTCTTCCAGCGTGGCTGTGTCGTGCCTCTTCCTCCAGGGTATGGGGCAGGACCCTCTTTGAAATGAGGGCCAGATTAGAGTCCTGCCAAGTGGGCAGGTGGAAGGAGGATAGGAGAAGTTCAGAGAGAACGAGAGACTCTGTTTCCTGACGCCTGCTCCTGTGCCCTAAAGCACTCCAAGGTTATAACAAAAGATGTGACTAGCCTTATGGGAATTATGAGCCAGGAACGGTGGATGATATATATAAACTAACATATATATATATAAGTTTTCTGTATATATAACGTTCTCTCTTTATGTATAGAAATATATATGTGTGTATAAATAATATATATAACAAATGAATATAGATATATCTATCTATATTTGTGACTTGTGCTATGAGTAATATTTGTGACTTGTGCTATGACTAATTCTTGTATATTTTTGCAAGTTTTGATATGTAATATTCTATCATTCTCTATTTTGTAATAAAAGTTTTACTATAAAACATAGATATATCTATCTATATGTGTTATATATATTATTTATACACACATATATAAAATCATACTATCACCTATCACATATAACTAGTACACAGGAAGAATAAAACCCAAGAATATAGATAATGTAACATGTAAATTCTTCAATGTTTGGGAAACAGTACATGTTATCATACATTTTGTTATGCATTCTCTGACGAAGTTCCCACTGCAAATGAGGGCAGTTTACCATTGGGGTGTAAATTGAATGCAAGGCCTGTAATCTCTGGTTGGAATTAAGCATAAGTGGGATATAATGACCCTCAAATACTAAAACTGTTCATTCATCCTCTGTCGATTCCACCTAGAGAGTTTTTTGGCTGGAAGAGGCATAATAAAACTAAATGGTGCTCACACATTGTTCTTACATGTAGATTCTTCTGTCAAATGGTTTTTAAATGTGAGTCTCATGGAAAGTTCAATTTTATGATATATTTTGTTTGACTGATTATTCTTATTTGAATTTTCCCATGTGAACTTTAGCAAAGCTTTTTGAACCCGGAGACTTTCCCCCAAAGGACAGTTAAAACATAAAGATTGCTTCTACTTCTGGGATGATAAAGTAGATATGCTTTCCCCTTTTCTTCCCACTAAGCATGACTAAAAAGCCTGAATGTTTTATATATATAAACACAGAAAGACTCTTAAGGTGGAGAGAAGAAGGCAGAAAAGTGAGTGAGCACAGGACTCCAGATATTCCATGGGGGTGAGAGCTTTGTGATTTCTTTCTCCCAGATAGAAACCACAATTGGAGTTGCAAATTGCAGAAACCTAGAAATAGCAAAGGGCACAGGCAATAAACGTCCAACAAAAGGAGCTGAAAAGAGCAGCCTTGCAAGATAGAATGTTTTGAGATGAAAATGCTCTATTGTAGCCAAATGTCACCTAATAAACTGCAGGCCCACCCATGCCCACTCCAACTGGGGCTGAGAGCAGAGCCCCACAAGGCACGATGCGGAGACACAGCCCCGGACCCTTGGGGGAGTGGGGACGCTCAGCAGTAGCAAGCCTGCCCATCCACCCTGTCAAATGGTATCAGCAGGGGCCACGTGGGAGCAGTAAAGAAGGGCTTATTCTCTTCATCAGGGATTTACCAGTGGAGGCCTAGTGAGGACCAGAAGCTCCACCTCCAGCTGTACCAGAGCATCCCCTCCCCGGTTGCTAATGAAGACAGACAGGAAACTTTAACTGTGCACTCACAGGTGACAGTAACAGCATGGTACTCAGCCTACCCCTGATGGAGCAGCTGGAGGAACCCAGCTAAAACAAAACATGTCACTAACATCCAGAGTCCCATCACATTGTAACCAAGATATCCAGATTTCACTGCAAACGACTGTCACAACAAGAACCACAGCAAAGTCTCACAGAGAATGAAGGAAGATAAGAAATAGACACACACAATGGAAGTCAGACACGTCAAAGCTTCGGAGATTCTAAAGTGCACATTATAAAAATGCTTGAAAGAGCAGCCATGAACACACTATAACACATGCAAACATGCAGATTTAAGCCTTGTCATAAATCTTTACATTAAATGACAATGCTCTTAATACAATTAAAAGACCAAGAATGGCAGACTCCAAAACATGACTCAAATGTGTGCTATCTGTAAGAAGCTCCCTTCAAATATAACCATGGAGGCAGGCTGAAAATAAAAGGATGAAAAAACGTATATTATGTACATACCAATGTTTTAAAAATAGTAATGGTTGTATTAATATTCAATAAAGTAGATGTCAGAACAAAGAAAATGCTTAAATGCAGACATGAACATTATATACTAATAAAATAGTCATCCCCTGAGGAAATGGAAATCCTAGGTGTGTATGCACCACATGTATTATAAACAAAATATCTGAAGCAAAAACTCACAAAAGTTACAGAGGATCATTTTTTTAAAAATATCAGTTGTAGTTGAAACCTTCAACACTACTCTCTCAACAACTGGTAGAAAAACTAGACAGAAAATTAGCAAGAATATAGTAAAACATAACATATTTTAACAACATAATTCAGTAACCACAGGTAACTGGCATTTTAAAGTACTGCACCCAACAACAGCAGACTTCACCTTCTTTTAAAATTACCACAGAACAGAAACCAAGATAGATAATTTCCTGGGACATAAAACTAACCTCAAAAAATTAAAACAATTGAAATATACATTTTGCTATTTGACCACAATGGGATAAAACTAGAAATTAATAACATAAAAATAACAGGACAATTCCCAAACAGTTGGAAAGTAAAAACAACTAAATAACCCATGAATCAAAGAAGTCTCAAGAGAAATTAAAGATATGCATTGGACTTATGAAAATGAAAATTCAGCCTAGCAACATTTGTGGAGCACAGAAATTATAGTGATAAGAACATACATTAGAAAGGAGAAAAAGGCTCAAATCAATAATCTAGGTTACCACTTCAAGGAAAAGTAACTTCAAACAAGCAGAAGGAATGAAATAATGAAGATAAGAGCAAAATCAATGAAATGGAGAACAGAAAAATAGACAAAGAAATCAGTAACGAGTAACGAGCTAGTAACTCTGAAAAGATCAATAAAACTTCTAACTAGAATGACAAGAGAAGATGAGAATTACCAATATCAGAAATGAAACAGGGAACATCACTACAAACTGCAGATATCAAAAGGATAATAAGGAAGACAACAGACCATTCTGCACCTATAAATGTGATAACTTTGGTGAAGTCAACCAGTTCCTCAAGAAACAAACATTATCACAATGTATCCAAAATGAAGCAGATGCTTTGAATAGCCCTACAATTAATAAAATTCATAATCTAAAAGCCCCCTTAAAAAAGAAATTCTTAGGCCCATATGGTATCACTGAAGAATTCACCAAATGTTTAAAAAAGAATTAATAACAATTCTACATCATCTTTTCTAGTAAATAATGAAGAAGAAAACATGTCTCAGTTTATATCATGAAGCTAGGATTACCATGATATCAACACTCAGAAAGAAAGTACAAAAACAAAAACTACAGACCATTACCCCTCCCAGAATACAGACACTACAATCCTTAACAAAATATTAACAAGTAAAAATTAGAAATATTAGAAAGAATTACCCACCATGACCAAGTGAGTTTATTCCAGGGATAGGGTTGTTGAATATTTGAAAACCTCGTAATACAATCCACCATGTTAACAAGCCAAGCTGAAGAAGAAAATCACGTGCTCTTAACAAGTGTTCCAGAAAAAGCCTTTGACATGTCATCACTTATTCATGATAAAAATTCTCCTAAAAATACTAATGAAAAGGAATTTCGTCAACTTTGTAGAGTTTCTACTGAAAAACAACAACAGAAACCACTCTACAGCTTGTTCTACTTGATGATGAAAGGCTGAATCTTTCCCCCCCAAAGATGAGGAACAAGGCAAAATGTCTACTCTTGCCACTGTTATTTCACATATTATTAGAAGTTCCTGTCAATGCAATAATGCAAGAAAAATAGGTGGGACACAAAATAAAAATGAAAAACAAAACTATTTGCAGATGACATGATTACATAGAAAATCTCAAGATATCTAAACAAAGCAAAATGAAACTCTAGAACTAGTTTCTGAGCTCAGTTATAATTACAGGATACAAGATAAGCATATAAAATTTATGTGCATTTCTTTATGCTAGCAATGAACACAACAAACAAGCAAACTGAAAATGAAATAAAATTTAAAATTGTTTAAAAATAAATAGGCATAAATACAACAAAGCATATATAGGGCTGGGCACAGTGGCTCCTACCTGTAATCTCCACACTTTGGGAGGCTGAGGAAGGAGGATTACTTGAGCCCTGGAGTTTGAGACCAGCCTGAGCAAGATAGAGAGACCCCATCTCTACAAAATAATTATAATAATTAGTCAGGCAAAGTGATCCATACCTGCAGCCCCACCTACTTAGAAGGTTGAAACGGAAAGATCTCTTGAGCCCAGGGGTTCAAGGATGCAGTGAGCTATGATCACACCACTACACTCCAGCCTGGATGAGAGAGAGTGAGACCCTGTCTTCAATGTGTGTGTGTGTGTGTGTGTGTGTGTGTAGGACTATAGGACTTGTATGCTGAAAAGCATAAAATGCTAATGAAATAATAAAAAAGCTAAAAAACTGAGGACACATACCATGATCACGGATTGGGATCTGTGTAGTAAAGATGCCAGTCATTTCCAGGTTGACATCAAGCTTCAACACAGTGTCTATTAAAATCTCAGAAAAATTTTTGTAGATGCAGACAAGTTCTCAAACTTATTCCTATGCACAAAGACATAGGAATAAACAACTTTAATAAAAATAAAATGGGAGGAATCAATCTATCCAGATTCCAGACTTACGTTGATGCACTAATCATAACTATGTGATCTGTGATTTGCTTTTAACCCATAGAAGGCAGTAAATGTGAATCTCCCTGTTTATGTATGTGGTTACATCATGGAGGATGTGGCTTTCATCAAGCCAGGGGACTCTCTCCCTGGGAGACTGAAGAGGCAAGCTGTGGACTGGAAGCTGCTATGTGGAGAGGACCCCATAGCAAGCAGATTGCAGCAGCCTTTATCACACTGCAACACCCTTATGAAGGTAAATCCTGCTAACAGCCATATGAGCTTAGAAGCAGATCCCTCCCCAGTCAAGCCTCAGATAAGACAACAGCCCTGGGTCACAGCTTGATTATAATCTTGCAAGTGTGAGATGGATGGTGAAATCCACAGCTCACAGCAAGAGGAGCGGGACTAAGATGCTTGGACCTCGAGGGAAGTGATCTTTAATTCTGAACAGCTGCACTCTAACACATGGGGCCATCAAGTGCCTCATACTCCCTTTCCTCTCCTTCATAAGAAAAGTGAGCACATCACTTTTAGAGTTTAGGAAATAGTCCTGGTTTTGCTTTGTTTTGTTTTCCTGTGCTTCCTCAGTGGATCAGTGACTAAATTGATCAGGATTTTTGCCAACACTTCTGCCACACTTGCCTTAGGAATTTTCTCTATTCATTGCTTCATGATTGCCACAGCTGTGTTCATTACCTCACAGTGGTTTTTGTTTTATTTTTTAGGTGTAGCTCTCTATCAGGTTGCCAGTAAGCATTTGGGATCCTTCTATTTTTCTGAGCCCCTCTGGCATACCTGGATTCAGGCACATCTAAGGATCACTAAATCCCGCTACACAAAGAACATTCCATTTTACTGAAAATAGAAACTTAACAAAGGAACCCACAAGAGCTGATATTTTTTCAATTTTTTCATCTTGCAGAAAGTATGTTTAACAACTTTGGAGAATGGAGCAGTCATTTTCAAAATTTTCCTTTTCTTCATATGTGTTCAAATTTTCTTTTTTCAAAAATTTTATTCTTGATACTGTGAATCCTTATTAGTAGTGCTGAGAGTTTAGCTCACCATGTCTCCAAGACAGTGGAGCTCCACATGTACTTGGATCTGCAGTGCCACCCACGATTTTCCAAAATGTTTACAATGGCTCTGAAGGCTTTGACTCCAGGCTTTGGCTGCACATGAAATAAAAATATTTTTAGCATAAAATTTGAGGTACCATCACTTTTATAAATATGAATATATTTTTGAGTTATTTTACAGTGTTTTTTACAACAAATAATTCATCAAAAAGCAACTGACACCAAGGTTTGGCAACCTTTCAGGTCTGGATTTCCAACCTCATCCTCCTGAGTCATTGCAAACTGGTACCCAGGAAATGGTTGGTGCTCATGATAGGGTTTGAGTAGGGTTTAGGAACCGTACCAACAGCCATCATAGCTATAGTCATAGAAATGATCCATGATCTGCCTTCAGGCATAATAACACCGATAATCCATTTTCCCAGTTATCACTGAGGAAGGGTGTTGATTTCTGTATTTTATAACATGTCTTTTTGAAGGTCACAGTATTAAACTTTTACAAACTTTTTTTCTGATCTTAATGTTAAGTATTTCTTGCTTCCCAACAATACTAGCTTTTTAGTAGGTTTTGATAGGAATCCTTGTTCTGCCACACCAAAAAAATGGAAGCACAGACATAGAAAGTTGACATTTTGATGGATAAACCCTAATTCTAAAACTGTGGCTAGGAGAACGTAGATCAGACTTCAAAGCTTCATCATTTTCAATTTTCCCTAGTATCAGCCCTTTACAGGGACTAACGATACTTATAAAACATTAACCTTGCTGGTGCAAAATGTACAAGTCTTACTCAAATAAATCCCTTCTTTATCATTTATTGGTATTAATTTTACCCTTCCTTCTTCCCTAACTAATTTTATAGGTTGTTTCCCTTGTTAATTTTAGTGATGGGAGTCCTTCGTTCAACATAACAGAGTCAATACATTAAGAATTAGTCTGCAACTGATCAATGTCCACTAGAAACACGCTAGATGTAACACTTCTGTATATTTTGTGCAAAAGATTTCCACAGCCTTGCACCTTTTCTAAGTTTTTTTAATAACACCGTTGCTTTGAAAATTTAATAGCAATGGAACATATGTGGTACCACTAATCAGGGTGCTAAAAGAAAGAATCCCACAGATGGCATCATGTACTGCTATACAGATGCCATTAGGAATGCCATTGCTCATTATGACAGTTTGTCCTCCCATGAACATCCCTGGGAAAAACACATTCAGTTCTAAGACCAGTAAATGGCGCACTTATCCTGAAGAATTGTCTTGTTTATAACCTTACAGACATTATTAATTAGGTGACTTATCCTCTAATACAACTGAAATTTTCCTCTGCGTTGTCTGCCCTGAAGCTAGAAGGCAAATCTATGATTCAACTAAAACAGTGGTTCTCTAGCTTTGGCTATAGATTAGAAACACTTTTAAATGTATATATATGTGTATATATTTTTTTGAGATGGAGTCTCGCTCTGTCGCATAGGCTGGAGTGCAGTGGCATGATCTCGGCTCACGGCAACGTCTGCCTCCTGGGTTCAAGCCATTCTCCTACCACAGCCTCCTAAGTAGCTGGGATTACAGGCACACGCCACCATGCCTGGCTAATTTTTGTGTTTTTAGTAGAGATGGGGTTTCACTATGTTAGTCAAGCTGGTCTCAAACCCCTGATCTTGTGATTCACCCTCCTTGGCCTCCCAAAGTATGTGATTACAGGTATGAGCTACCGTACCTAGCCTTGCAATTCTTTATATATATATATATATATATATATATATATATATATATATATATACTTTTTATTGCGTTTTAGGTTTGGGGGTACATGTGAAGAACATGCAAGATTGTTACATAGGTACACACATGGCAGTGTGATTTGCTGCCTTCCTCCCCATCACCTATATCTGGTATTTCTCCCCATGCTATCCCTCCCCAACTCCCCATCTCCTGCTGTCCCTCCCCTTTTTCCCCCAACAGACCCCAGTGTGAGATGCTCCCCTCCCTGTGTCCATGTGTTCTCATTGTTCAACACCCGTCTATGAGTGAGAATATGCGGTGTTTGGTTTTCTGTTCCTGTGTCAGTTCGCTGAGAATGATGGTTTCCAGGTTCATCCATGTCCCTACAAAGGATGCGAACTCATCATTTTTGACAGCTGCATAATATTCCACGGTGTATATGTGCCACATTTTCCCTGTCCAGTCTATCATCGATGGGCATTTGGGTTGGTTCCAGGTCTTTGCTATTGTCAACTGTGCTGCAATGAACATTCGTGTGCATGTGTCCTTATGGTAGAATGATTTATAATCCTTTGGATATATACCCAGTAATGGGATTGCTGGGTCAAATGGAATTTCTATTTCTAGGTCCTTGAGGAATCGCCACACTGTCTTCCACAATGGTTGAACTAATTTACACTCCCACCAACAGTGTAAGAGTGTTCCTATTT